>PVKU01007870.1:0-81155 GCA_004027475.1 Anoura caudifer
GTGGGGGTCCTGGGCACTGACACTGTGGGGGGGTCCTGGGCACTGACACTGTGTGTGGGGGGGGCCTGGGCTCGGGTGCTGCGGGGGTCTGTGGTGCAGGTGGGCCATGGCAGGCGCCCACCTGCTGTGTCCGGCAGGCATGAAGACCAAGCACGCGCTGCGCCACCACATGAAGCTGCACAAGGGCATCAAGGAGTACGAGTGCAAGGAGTGCCACCGCAAGTTCGCGCAGAAGGTCAACATGCTCAAGCACTACAAGCGGCACACGGGTGAGTCCTGGCCGGAGTGCACGCGTGCGGCAGCCACGCGGCCACCGCTGCGCCTTGTGGCCAAACGGCCCCGACGAGAACGACTCGCTGCTTCTCACTGTCTTCAGCTCCCCTTAAACCCAGGTTCCAGCGTGCTCGGAGCTCCGGGAGGCGTGGGTAGGCAGCTGGCGTCAGGGAAGCTTCCCGTCCCCTCTGCCGCCCCGTCCCTCACCTCACTGCACACGTGCCCTGGAGCCAGCCGCAGCCCCCTCGCCAGCGCAGGTCTGGCGACACCTGTCAGTTCTGCAGGGCCCTCGGCCCTCTCAGCCATTTCTCTGCGGGAATGTGTGCCCCGGAAGTGATCACACAGGGGTCCAGAGGTGCATGCAAGCTGATTTCAGATCCTGGGACATCTTAAGTGTCTATCATTAGGGCAGTGGCTAAAAAGGAGCACGTCCATTAAAAGTGATGAGATGCTGTTAGTTTACATAGAGTTCATGATACAACAGGAGGAAAGGCAGCCTCTGCAACATCAAATATGCGCCCAATGTTTATAAAACACTTCCACATGGGTAATTTTGTACGTAAGAGGGAGTTAAGATAGACATGAGAGCAGAAGGAGGCGTACCCCGGCCAGGGATTTTGCCGGAGAGTGACATTTCTGGCAGGAGCCTCTCTGCGTTGGTTCCGTGTGCTCACCAGGTTGCAGGCAGGTGGGATGATCGGCCCAGACTGAGTGACCGGTGGGAGCTCTGGGATCCAGGTGGGAGCGGATGGGAACCCTAACAGTACCCACCCGAGTTCCACAAACGTGGCGTCTGCCTTCCCTTGTCGTGAGCTAATGCAGAATAAAGCTCACTGCCTCGGGTCCTGCTCATTCGGCGTGTCTGCCAGTCCAGCGGGCACCGGGCTGAAACTCACCTGCCACGCTTTCTGAGGAAAGGACCTTGCCGCCACCTCCAGGGGGCAGCCTTTCCAAGCCGCGGTTTCCCGATGACTGGAAGTGAGGTTGACTGCCTGTGACCCTTGGCAATCCACCTTCCCCCGCAGCCTCTGCACATGTCAGGGACAAGACACCTGCCGTGCCTAGTTACAGTCCATGAACCCCTGGAAAGTGAGTGTGCCTTTTCCTGCAGGGATTAAAGACTTCATGTGTGAGTTGTGCGGAAAGACTTTCAGCGAGAGGAACACGATGGAGACCCACAAACTCATCCACACAGGTGAGCGGGTGCGGCCCGAGGGAGTCCCAGCGGGCGGGGGGATGGCCGTGTGAGCCTGTAACGTGTCAGACTGGGGATGTCTGGTGCCATCCTCCCTCAGGGGTAGCCCACTGTCCCCTAAGCATCAGCCCAGCACAACCTCCAGGTATCTGGCCTGGAACATTCCAACACTGGAGCAATGACCTGGCTCCACACTCAGGGTGGGAGCAGACCAGTCACACCTGCCTCGGGCTGACCTGGGGGGCCGTCCATCCCGGCAGCACGTGCGGAGGGGAAGCACCCTCCTCGCCTGTCCCGCGGGCTGTGGGACCACCGCGCTCATGGCCTGTGCTTGTCTTTTCCTCCTCGTGTGTCTGTGTGTCTGTGTGAAGTGGGCAAGCAGTGGACGTGCTCCGTGTGTGACAAGAAATACGTCACCGAGTACATGTTGCAGAAGCACGTGCAGCTCACCCACGACAAGGTCGAGGCGCAGAGCTGCCAGCTGTGCGGGACCAAGGTGTCCACCAGGGCCTCCATGAGCAGGCACATGCGGCGCAAGCACCCGGAGGTGAGCGTCCTTCTCCCCGCCCCCACCCCACACTGGCCTGGCCCCTCCGCCCTCCGCCCTGGGCACGCCCCTGCTACCCTGAGACGCCACTGCCCAGCTCGTGGGTCTGTCTCCCTTTGCACACCCAGAACTCCTGGAGGCGGGGCCTGGGTCTCACGTTCCCTCTGATCGCAGGGCCAGCACGTAGGAGGGAGGCACTGAACTCGGGAGCGGAAGAGCCTCCCCTGGCATTCGCTGAGGCTGTAAATTAATTTTCCCTGGAGTCACTGCAAGATGGACGTACAGCCCTGCCCCGTTTTCCCCGTTCTTCCCTCTGGAGAGACGAATAAAATGTGCAGAACAGGGAGTGTCCAGGTGGTGTTGGGGGCTGATGACAGGGTGGCATTGCGGACCCAGAGGGAGAAATTGTAGAGGCAAGAACACCTGGCTTGCCTGGAAGCTTGTTCTAGAAGAAGGTCCAGGACATTAAATAATTCATTCTGCTCTAAAAAGAAGCAAACTGAAAAATAAAACTAGCAGGAAACGAAGGTAAATAGCTCTCAGATCACCGAAAGGGAAAGACTCTCCACGCATAAAAGCAACAAAAGACCTGGTGACCAGAAACACCGGTAGACTTGACTACGCAAACACCGTCACGCTCGGAACCGAGGCAGTTAAAAGAACACGCAGAGGGCAGGCTGGGAAACGTGGGAGGTGACACTGCCTTCACTGGTAGAGATGGTAGCATTTGGTGAGAACGCGCAGGATGCCGTGCGTACACGAGAGGCAGTGTGTGAGAGGGGACGCGCGTGGGGAGCGCGCAGGAGGGAGCACTGAAACCCGGAAACGCAGGCGCTGACGTAGCAGGTGCCGCCCCTACCCATAGACCGAGCAGGGGGCTTCGGATTCGCAGCGACTGTGCGGCTGCGTGAGCCGGGCCCTCGGCCATGGGGGCCCTCTGGGGGGGGGGCAGCGTGACGGGTCCCAGTGCGTGAGGAGTGATCTTGGGGCGCCTCCGTCCCGTGCACGAGGGGCGGGTCAGATCAGTGTTGCCTCAGCGACACGCTTGGCTCTATAGACAGAGCTCTAAATAAACTTAGGGGGCGCTTACTGTAGCAAAAGCAGGATGTGCTGCGTGAGTGTGCACGGCGTTCGTCGTCTGTGTCTGCACCGCTCACCTTGACAGTGTGAGTGAGGTTGGGGGGCGGAGAGTAAGAGAACAGCAGCACGCCACTTTTCTCCTGCTGGCGAGGTTACGGGTCGTACCCGACTCCATGTGGAATGCTCTCCTCTGATGGACGTCAGGCACTTTTGCCGTTACGAGAGCACAGTCTGCCATAATGTGGGGGGGGCACGTGCAGTGTCCTCCTTGGTGCCCATGCCAGCAGGGCAGGGGGTCCCCAGCTTTCCAGTCCTTGCAGGTGCCCACATCCTCTGGTGCCTGGAGCTGGGGTTCCTCCAGAGCTCCCCACTAGTGTTTCCACTCGGAAAAAAACAAAAGTCCCAAGCAGGACCCTGAAGTGTCAGCACCCTACGGTGGCTCAGGGCTGAGGGCTCGGAGCAGGCGCTGCAGACTCCCCCATTGGCATCCCAGCGGTCTGGAGTCGGAGCCCTTCTGTCACTCTGTGGGTCTGTCGTTCCGGGTGTTACAAGCGTGTGCAAGTCTGTGTTTGCTGCCCGGCTGGGTGCTGCTGGGTGGAGAGAGGGGCCTGGCACACGCAGAGGAGCTCAGCAGACATCTCTGTCTGCCGAGTCCTTCTGCAGGGGTAACTATTACTTCCAACCTGATCGCTCTGCAAGGCCACCTTTTGTGGCTGCGGCTCACACAGGGGCAGTGCGTCCCCATCACCCACTCCGCGAGCACGCCCACACTGGGCAGACCTGGCTCCTGGAAGGGGGTGCCGGGCAGATGAGGAAGGGGAAAGAAAGTGCCAGGTGGCTCCTCTGTCGTCAGCTCCATCCTCAGCCCCTTTGGCCTCAGGCAGGTAGCCTGTGCTCTCGGGGCTCTCCTTTGGGTCCTTTCGCTGTCCTTTCATCCTATGTGGGTTCGGACAAACGCATAGTAAACGCCCACTAGTGGTGAGCGCTGCGGGGGCCGACCAACCAGGGCAAGCCCCGCCCTCCTGGAGGTGCCAGTCTTGGGTGGGAGCAGAGGGAATGAGGAAGTGGGCGGCCGGTTCAGTAATTACAGGAGTCCTGGAGGAGGCGACACCTGCCAGAGAACGCGATGGAGGGGCAGGCAGGGACCCGGGGAGGGGGGTGCTCTGCTGCGGTGTGAGGCCTGCTGGGTGCCGGCGTCGGTGGGCCTCGCAGCCGGTCCCGCAACTGCCCTGGGGCTCAGGGCTGCAGGCCGCTGGAGGCGCTCATGGGTTCAGGTGCTGGGCGTGAACGACCTCCACGTGTTCGGGATCTTTCAGTGTTGATGCTGTGTGACGGCTTCACCGTGCGATCATTCTGGTTTGAATGAATGTTACATTTTAAAAACTAAGGCACAAAAAACCAGTTTCTGTTTATGGTCTTACCTCCTAGTAAGAGTAAAGCCAGCGAATGCTTCTGTGGTTGCTGTTCTGTGGCGTCAGCTTCTGGACTGTGGGACTAGGACCGTGATGATGATGATGATGATGATGATGATGATGATGGTGGTGGTAGATGCAGTGGTAGCAGTGGTCCTGCTGGTGGTGGCAATGGTCGCGGTGGTGGCGACAGTGGCAGAAAACACATCAGTGGCATCTGGCTGCTTTTACTCAGTCTCACAGCACCCCAGTCACACTTGGGTCCTCGGTGCCACCATCGGCGTCCCCGTCCCCCTGAAACGCACGTGCCCCTTCATTGGCTCTCCCGTCAGCGACGGCGCCGGCCCGTCACCCCAAAGCTGCGCTTCCCTGTTGTCTTTCTTACGCAAGCCACACACACAGTGTGGAGCCCATAATTTCCCATCCTTGCTTTGGCTGCGCAGAAATGCAGATGCCCGCAAAGCTGTTTGGATGAAGAAGCTTGCAGGCAGACTGCTGCCGGTCTCCCTGATTCATGTAGTTTCCGGGCCCGTTTCCCTTTTTAAGCAGCTCACCTTCACTGCGCCTTTTTGGAGGGTTCGTTCCCTCTCTGCTCGCGTGTTCCACAGCCTCCCTTGTGACCGGATTCACTTATCGCAGTAGCAGGGACAGGAATCCGGGCAGGACCTGGTGACTGGCGGGAGGGACATATGGGAGGGAGGGAGCACAGCGTGGCGTCTGCACCCTCAGGGCTGGGAAGTGTGGCTCCTGGACGGAAGGTGGGGGAGAAAGTACCCACCCATGGGGCAAATTAAAGAGTAAAGTGTTTAAGGTATAAAGACCTCATTTTTGGTGACTCCTCATGGGACACTGGTTTGAAACAACAAGATTCACTGAGGTTTTACTGCCTGAAAGCGCATTAGTACGGGCAGAAAAGGGGGGCATACAGTGCGCCACGCTCAGGCATTGGTGGGTGGGCGTGAAGCAAGGCCCAGGCAGGTTCGGGGGACACCCTCCACGTGCAAGAGCATCGCAGACACTTGCAATGAGGGCACGCTGTGCGAGGGGCGTGCGGGCCTGCGTGGGGTTCTGGAGGCAGGGTTCCAAGGTCAGTCCCGAGGGGAGCCGGCTCGGAAACGCGGGGGTGCCCGTGAGGGACTACGGAGGATCATCCCGGCTCACTGCCCCGCGCTCTCCCGCAGGTCCTGGCTGTGAGGATCGACGACCTGGACCACCTCCCAGAGACCACCACCATCGATGCCTCCTCCATCGGCATCGTGCAGGTGAGCACAGAGTGGCCCCGTGAGGGCGGTGGCCCCTGGGACTTGCAGCTACGCAGGCACCGCGGGGGGGGGGGCCCACCAGGACTCAGGCAGGCGTCCGGCGCGCTGTGGGAAGGCCCTTGGTCCGTGCCTCTGGTCTCGCCTTTGTCTCGCACTCTGTCTTTTGGCCCATCTTCTCCCCAAGAGCCTTTCAGTTTCTGTAAGCTTCTAGAACTTTAAGGAAGCAGCTCCTGTGATATGGAGGGTGGTAAGTTTGGAACATGCAGGCCAGAGGGCAGACTGGACACCCAGGGAAGAGTTGATGCTGCAACTCAAGTCCGAAGGCCTGCGGAGGCAATTCCCTCTTCCCGCAGGGACCACAGTCCGTTCTCGTAAGGCCTTCACCTGATTGGATTAGGCCCACCCAGAATGTGGAGGGCATCTGCTTTACGCGGTGTCCGCCGATTTAAACGTTAATCTCATCCGCAGAGCACCCTCACAGCCGCGTCCAGACTGCGGTTTCACCGGACGAGCGGCACCCTAGCCCAGCCAAGCTGACACTGAAAGTTAATCATCACCGATGGTTCCAGAAAAACTTGGCATGATTAGATTGATAAGAAAACTCACTTTAAATGTATTAGATGAACTTACTTTTTTAAAGGGACTTTTAGTCAACATCTTTACAAAAACTTCCTTTTACTATAAAGAGAGCGTGTCTCACTCGGAGCTATTTTGAGATCACGTGAAACCTCTTTCTCTTGAAGTAGTGTTTGCAGCACAGTCCTTGGGCGCCGGCTTGGGCTGTGTGGGAGGGACAAGGCCGGTGGCGCCCCAGAGCCCACGGCAGCCCTGACGTGGGTGATGTCCGTGCCCTGGCGGGCTTTCTCCGGGCCTCTCTGCCACTGCGTCAGACCGAGTCCTGTGGTGTGGCGCCAGAGGTCCAGGAGGGGCTGGATGACCAGAATGCGGTGCCACGCTGGCCACCACTGCCCAGTGGCCGCCGTGAATCTGAGCGAGCCCTGCGTGGGTCACAGGACTGGCCACGGTGCACCCGCTCCCAGAGGAGTGTGGGGGGCGCCATCTGGGTTCACCGTCATGGCTGGGCCCTGTTTGCTGTCCCCAAAGGAGATGACCGTCCAGCTCTTGTGGTCAAACCTGTTTCAATCCAAGATTGATTCGGGGGCGAGAGCCTGATGTGGAAACATTTTCAGCCTCAGGCCAAGCTTGTCAGGGTTGAAATGGTGGCTTAAAATTGTTGTTTTTTTAAAATGCTTATATATATTTCAGCACAAAATACAGCTTTTAAAAATATGACTTGTAGGTAATTTGCTTCATTTAACAAAAACTCCTGAAACTTACATCAGTCTTTCGAGATGCGAGCGAGCAGGTAAGCTGTGGGCACTGTTCCCTGTGGCAGCTCGGCAACCCGAGAGCCTCACTGCTGGCCCCAGAGTGTGTCCAGGGCCTGTGCTGGGACCACGGCTGTCACCCTGGGGTCACCACCCCACTGACCCGAACGTTGCCGACACTTCTTTCCTTGCAGCCTGAACTGGGTCTGGAGCAGGAGGGCTTGGCAGAAGGGAAGCCTGCGAAGGCCGCCAGGAGGAGTCACAAGAGGAAGCAGAAAGCAGACGAGGAGGCGGGGGCACCGGTGCCCGAGGACGCAGCCTTCAGCGAGTACTCGGAGAAGGAGCCCGCGTTCACGGGCGGCGTGGGCGACGAGACTGACTCTGCGGTGCAGAGCATCCAGCAGGTCGCTGCTTCCGTGCTGGAGTCAGGGCCCAATCGCTGCGGAGCGGGGGGACCGGGGCCCCAGGCGTGGGAGCCCGGTGTGCGCCGCTCCCTTCCCCGTCCAACATGCCTCAGGTGCCGCCAGCACGCATCCCGTTTTCCACCTGAGCATTCCCGGTGGGGACCTAGAAATTGCACCTGTCACGGGGATTGGCAGCATGACCTTCCAGGTGTTAGGAGAGCCGGCCACCCTGGCTGGGAACCAGGAGATTGTCAGCAGCCTAAGTGTGTCCCTTCATGGTGGGCTGGTCCCGGTGCCTCTGCTGACCAGTCAGGGAGAGCGGGCCTGCACACCGAAGGGGCCGTCCGGGGGGTGGGGTCGGAGGGAGGGGAAGACGCATGGCCCACCAGTCTGCTTCCCCTGATGGAATCTTCCGTTGGCTCAGCCCCCCGTCGCTTTGGTTCAGGGCCCCCAGATCTCTCATCAGGGTGCATCTCATGCTGCCCAGACATCCGTGTTGACTTGCCTTTTCATCCTCTGCGTGAGAAGAGCCGCTTTCTCTGTGGTTCATCAGCTGCTGGCGCTACGGACTTGTTCATTGGCCTTCTAGGTTTCTAGTTGGGCTTGTCGCTGGCCAGCAACACTTTAGGGCAGTGAATGTGCAGTGAAGACAATGCTCTCTTTCTCGTTATGGCTTTCCTCTGTTATTTTCTAGCCAGTGAAACAGTTTATGTCTCAGTTCTGCCCAGTGGCCTCTGTCATCACGTCTGTACCTTGTTTCTCTGTTTTCACTGGAGTAGTTGTTTCAGGACGAAACTCACCTGATTTGCCCGTTCACCCACAGGGGCTGGGCCATGTGATTAGTCCAGCGTGACAGCCCCGCCTGCATCTGTCACTCTCCACAGCGACTGTTTAACGGTTTTGCGTTGTCTGTGACTCTTCCAGGTGGTGGTGACTCTCGGTGACCCAAATGTGACCACTCCATCCAGCTCAGTCGGCTTGACCAACATCACCATGACGCCCATCACCACAGCGGCTGGGACCCAGTTTACCAACCTCCAGCCGGTGGCCGTGGGACACCTCACCACCCCGGAACGCCAGCTGCAGCTGGACAACTCGATCCTGACCGTGACCTTTGACACAGTCAGTGGCTCTGCCATGTTGCACAACCGCCAGAGTGACATCCAGCTGCACCCCCAGCCGGAAACTTCGAACCCACAGTCCGTGGCCCACTTCATCAATCTGACCACCCTGGTCAACTCCATCACGCCCCTGGGGAACCAGCTCAGTGACCAGCACCCACTCACGTGGCGGGCGGTGCCGCAGACTGACGTGCTGCCGGCCCCGCAGCCGCAGGCCACCCCAGCGCAGGCGGCACAGCCCCAGGTGCAGGCCGAGCAGCAGCAGCAGATGTACAGCTACTGAGGCACCTGGCGGAGGACTCGCAAAGGGAGCCTCGGCCAGGTTCCCTCCTTCCTGGTCGAGATGTGTTTGCTGGGTACCAAACAAAGAGAGAAAAATCATACGTTGCAATGTGAGTGAGGTGGACTTAATTTTTGCAGAATTATCTCCAAATCCCCCAGCAACTGTTGTGCTCTGCCAGCCTGACTCTGGAAGCAAGCCCTGGCAGGCCGGCCGTAGGTGCCGGCAGGTTGCAGGCGCTGGCTCAGCCAGGCTGCTTGTCAGCCGGGGCTGGGCCCCCCAACCCCCGCATTCCCCGGCCCACTCTGGGTGAGCAGATGGCTGTGAGAGCCCGTGGCCCTCCGCTGACCTTCACGTTCATCACAGGCAAGGGGCACAGGAGGTCGCTGACTTGGACATAAAGGTGGCTTAAGAATTTAATTCATGAATTGATTTTCAGGACCGTTTTTTCACTTTTTAAGAAACTTTACTTCAAACACGTTAGTGTATTCAAGACTCCGTAGTAGCCATGTCGTTTCTGCGTTTGAACGTGCCGAAGTCATTTGCACTGTAGGACTGTCAGTCCGTGTCCGTCCCACGCAACACCCCGGGGTGGAGGGGCCCACCCTTGCGTGCAGCGAGGCGGCGCCGTGCTGTCCCTGCTCGGTGGCACCTTTGGTGGGGACACCCTGCCGCCACGTGTGTCTGTCATGACCGAGGCGCCGCCAAAGTTCCCTGAACTGAGGAGCAGGGAGGAAATTCACGTTTCTTTCTGTTTCAACTTTAATCCCAAAGGTCGGTGCGGTTGCAGACCAGTTTTCTGTGACTGTCGAGTAAGCTTGGAAAGCCTCGCTTTCCTGAACTGCCTGGTGCTGCTGCGTCCCGCCGGGCAGCAACACCAGCAAAGGCTAGTTCACCGGGAGAAGCTCTGAGACCCCTGAGAGTGCCGAGGGACAGCCAGCCTGCTCCCCTGGGGACGCAGCTGCCCCGTGCGTGTGCACACGCATGCGGCCGAAACACAGCAGCCAGCCTCCTGCTGTGCAGCCAGGGACACAGAAAGAAGTGTGATTTTGTTTTTACTCCCCTGCTGTTTTTTTTAATGCTGTCCAAAGTGAAATGATAAATTTGCCTTATTTTGTCCTTGATCGCTCTTTGTCCCAGACCCCGTACTAGCTGGGAGGCCGTCTTGACGCAGTACTGAGTACAAGCCGGTAGTGGGTGAACGAGGCCGCAGTTACCTAACAGTTACCTAACGTTGCCAGCGAGGCTGCGGACGATTTGTTATGCAAAAGAATTTTCTCAGCACTTCACTTCGTTCCAGCGGGGAAGATCTTGAGGGCAGGGCTAGGATTCGTTTTGTGCAATACACGCCTTCATGAACCGAGGAGAGTCCTCCCCAAGGCAGCCCGGGAAGGGGGCGTCCGAGTTCCGGTTGCCCACACGGCTTGTTCACACACTCACGGCTCTCACCTCGGACGAACTGATTGTGGGAGATTGTTTGACTTTTTAATTTATGGTAATTATTTTTATGTTATTTATGTATATAATTAACTGCTTTTTACATAATAGTTTCATCAAAGGGATTTTGGTGAGGGGTGATAGATTTTCTAAAATATTGTCTCCATTCTCCAACTATAAGGGGTCTGGTATCCATGGAATCATCCAGAATGCCAGGGTTCCTGAGGTTTGTTTTTTTTTAATCACTGACAATTCCTTTTTTGCATTTGCAGAATAGAAAGGGCAAATGACCCACTAAAAAAAAATCCAAACATGATTGAACACCTGCTATCATTTATCTTTTATTCTTTTTCCCTATGAAATAAAGGCCTTTTAAATCACAGTTTTATTTTTTTAAAGAAGTTGTTTTTGTGCCGAGAGTAAGAATGCATCAAATGTTTTTAAGGAACCTAATTTAGGTTATGTGGCCTGGTGAGCAACCACTGTTTATTTAAATAATGAACTCATAAGAATCCTTGTTACAATAAGTGAGAACTCCAAATAAAAATGAAATTTACTCCTGAGTGTCCCGTGGATGTGTTTGGCCTTCATGGGGACCATGTCAGGCGAAGCGGGTTCAGCTTGTCGTCTTCAGGCAGCTGCTCTGAACGTGCCCTCAGGAGACCAGAGAGCAAGAAAACCGAGTTCTGCTCAGCCCCGTGTCATTGCCTCTCGGTTCTTCTGCGCCTTTGTCGCTGTTCACTGACGGAAATGTTGACGTTTTTAACTAAGCCCAGGTGCACAGCTGTGTGCATAAGAGGAAACTAGATCAAGCCTCTGTGGCCACCAGGCTCTGTGAATCCATCTTGGTTATTCTGAATTAGTAAATCATGAGAATTTATTTCGGGCCTGTGAATTCATAACATGTAGTTCTGAGCCACCGGCAATGTGGAGCTTGCCAAGCTGCACCCCAGTTCAGATGCCTGAATTTGTCCCAGCTCCTCGGCCAGGAGGGGACTGTCCCATGGGATGTGTTCTCTGGGCCAGGGGCCACCTCCCTGTGTCCCACAGGAAATGGCTTTGGAGAATCCGGGAGTGGGAGGCAGATTCAGGGACCGGGCACATTCTCTTTTCCAGCTATTGGGTCCCAAGGCGTAAAGCTCTCGGCTTCCCCATTCAAGGCGGTTGTTAGTGATTTTTGAAAGGCGATAAATTGGAGAAGTCGGGTATATTTCGTGTCTCATCAGTTTGTTTAATGACAAATAAAAGGTGCTGTGACCTGTGTTTTTCAATCACTGGCCCTCTCTCAAACTGCCTTTTCCAAGTAATTGATTCATTTCATGTATTTTGAGAACAGTTGCATTTCCTGTCGCCAACACTGACATTTTGACTTCTCTGCAGTCTGGAACCCATACAATGCCTGGATTTCTTGAAATGTTCAGTGAGGTCTCTGAAGCTTTCCCAGCGGTTCAATTCCCAGCCAAGGCACATGCCTAGGTTGCAGGTTCGGTCCCAGGCTGGGGTGCATATGAGAGGCAATTGATCAGTGTTTCTCTTCCTCCCCCTTGCTCTAAAATCGATAAGCCTATCCTCAGGTGAGGATAAAAAAGAGAGAGAGAGTGAGGACAGTCACAAAAAAATAGGAGTAGCCAGAGAGGAAAACTTAATTCAGGCATTTCTTTGGGCCGGTGGTCTGGAACGAACCCTTATTGATCAAATATTGTTTATATACTCTGATTTGTTAGGGATGACCAGTTTAAAGTGATGAGACACCTGAAATGTCATCCAGCCTAATAAGGATTTGAGCTCCAGGTGTTGCCGTAGACACTTGAGTCATACTGTCCACAGCATCAGGTAACAGCTGATTTGGCCACACCCACACACTCTGAGCACCTCCCCAAGTGCCAGGCCTGCGTATTTCTGCACGGGGTCAGCCCTCTGGGGCATCCACGGGGTGGTGGCAGCGAGTGCTGTCGTCCACTCTCGGTCCATCCACACCCTGTGCTGCTCGTGAAGTTGGGTCTCCACAGAGTGACGCACTTCTCCAGCAGCCGTGTGGCGCAGCCACCGTGCACTGTCCCTTCACACGCATCACAAACAAGTCCTGACAGAGAAGGGGGTGGCTGGGCCACCGGCTGCTTCCTCTCCTCAGTTTTTGTGCCTGGCTTCAGCACACCAATATCAAAGGGGTCCTTGTTTTGCAATGACTCGCGTGGTGACGCAGTCAGCACAGTTATCCAGATGCGGCCACGGTTGCCCAAGCAAAGAGTGGGCTGGGCCCAGTGCCCCCTCCCACCCCTGCTCCCCAAGGAGCTGAGGCTTCACGTCCAAATGCCACAGTCCTGGGTGCGAGCGGCCGGCGTTCTGGACGACACCTGAAGTGCAGCGCTCCGCACCCACCTGCCTGGCAGCTGCATGGCCTGCTCTCTCCCTGTGGACAGACAGATCAGCTTCCCACAGTTGCTCCAGAAAGCGGGATACATACGGGAAGGTGTCCTTTCCACAGGACGTAAACGCACCTGTGTCTTCACAGAGAGCCCGGCCCAGCACACATCCCTGGAAGAGGGAGGACGCAGGACCCACACTCGGGGCCTGCTGCGTGAGGCCTGTCCCACGTGGGGGACGTCCAGCTCCTCCTGAATGCCGCTGAGTCACCACCTCGTGTGACAGTCTGGAGCATGGCCTGGCTCCGGCATGTCTCTCCTGTCCTGAGTTTTGCCCACAAAGGTGGGACCTTTGGGAGGTGAGTACGCACCCCTCATGAATGGGGTCAGCGCTCTTACGAAGGAGACCCCAGAAAGCTCCCTCCCCCTGCCCCCGGGGAGGGCAGTGAGAAAGTGGGCCCTCACCAGACATGACATCTGCCAACGCTTTGATCTTGGACTTCCAGCCTCCAGAAGTGTGAAAAAAGGCATTTTGGTTTTTTTTTAATAAGCCACCCAATCTGTGGTATCCTCTGACAGCAGCCCAGCTGGGGGACTAAGCGTGTGTGTGTGTGCATGAGTGTGTTACGTGCTGCACAGGTCCGCTGGTGTTGGTTTGTGCGTCTGCCCCCCTAGTCAGTACACTGAGTGTGTCATTTTCAAAGACTGGCTTCTTTTCACTGTGCAGAGCACCCCTGAGGTCTGCCCAGGCTGGTCGCTCCCTCTGAGTGTGCCGTCTGCTGTGCGCAGAGGTACCGTGGTTTGTTGAACCCCTCACCCACTGAAGGACTTTTCAAGTTGTTTCCAGTCTGGGGCTGTCGTGAAGAAAAGCTGCTACCAACACTGATGTGTTCACATTTTGGGGGACACACACGTTTCCATTTCTGTAGGATGAGTCCCCGGGATGAGTGGGGTGACTGAACTGTAAGGTCGGTGTGTGGATTCATCAGGGGAATAATTGTGGACCAGCCTGACAGTCGACATTGGGTTGTCTCAGCGTGGTTTGTGTTTTCTGTGTAATTAGCATCAGACGGTGCCGAGGTGGTAAGAAGTATTCATGCTGTATTCTAAGGCAAAACTTAAAATCTGAGATCGTGGCTTTGGGAAATCAGAAAAAGAGTTTGTTCCTCTCAGGCGCACGGTGGAAAGGAAGGGTGCCTGCCACCTTTTACTCTTTCTCCCACCCTTCCCCTCTCTCTAGAAATAAATAAATAAATAAAATCTTTGAAAAGGAAAAAGAACAACGTCAAGGTAGACAGCCGCGAGAAGGGATGTTCTTAGTCTCCCGGTGGAGAGCGCCCCACCAGGATTCGTCAGAATGTCCCCAAAACAGCCAGCATCCAAATGTGGCACCAAAGAGTGTGGAGACTTTTTAAACCAGAGACCTATTTTTTTTTCCTTTTTAACTTAAAAGGCAACAACAACAAAATTGAATGCCTTTACTGGCTCCCGACTGTTCCGTGTGGCTCCCATCGGCAGCCTTCCCACTCTGGCTGTAATTAACCCCCACCCCACACCTGCCTTCAAGTGGCGTCAAAGTCTAAATAATTTAACCGATTATTCACCAGCTGCAGTCAGACTTCTGACTCTGTGGGGCTCACCGGCCCCTCAGGTTGTCAGCGCAAGCTGCCGTGAGAGCATCTGCTGTTGGGATGGGGCGGGGGAGGTGGGGCGGCAGCTCCAGTGACTCAGCTGAGCCAGGCATCTGTTTTCTTCAGCTTGGACCAACTCGAATTTTACAGGCTTAGCTGCAACTTGGTGCCATTGTTCTAAACCAAGAATAGAAACGTAGGTTAACTTCCCCAGACACGATTTATTTTATCATTAATGCAGCAAGGGGACGACATCTCACAATGCCACACAGTCATCCAGGTGTCCCCATCCAGCAGCACCCTCGTGTAGGGCCATTGAAGGTATTTCCTTTTGTTCTACTCATGGTAAGGAACAACAGCAGCAGAAGGTGAAGGAGAGCCGATTATAGTCTTATGTCTCCTGACCTCTTTTGTTGTGGACCCAGAGCTCACTGCTTGACCAGCCCTGGCCTGAAAGCATTTCTTGCAGATGTTGCCTCCTTTCTGGCCCTCAGCCTCGGGGGCCCCAGGTCTGGGCTGTTCCACCGAGGGGTTACGTGCATATTCTAGTCAAGGGTGTGTGTGTGTGTGTGTGTGTGTGTGTGTGTGTGTGTGTGTGAGAGAGAGAGAGAGAGAGAGAGAGACTGAAATCTAGGGACCTGGAAACTCCAAATCATTTTATCTCCATGAACCTGGCTTCAGGATGTGCCATCTTGGTGATAAAGTTCACAATACGTTACCGAGATGCTAACCTTTTAAAAACCCTCACTTTTCCGGGATGGAGAAAACAGTGATGTCACTTTCCTGTGACCTGACAAACACTTACCATGTCTCGTCATTGTGGTGGTTTGTGTCTGTCTACCTACAGGAATAAAGGGTGGCTCGTGGGACGATGCACCATGGCCCCGAAAGGTCCTGTACAAAGGGCTCTGTGTTTGTTGTCCAAACACAGAGCCTTACAGGCTCCATATAACCAATAGAGCGAAGGGAACACCGCCTGCTGCTAACCTCAGGCTCTGTTGTCTGATGCACATAAATACTACGCTTGATTTTACGCGGTCAGCTTCATCTCTGGTTCTTGTACAAAGACGGTGCATTTCTGTCATTTCTTTTTCTATCTAAGCATATATAATATACTTTGAACTTGGTTTCTTTGATGATCAGGTTTGGGGGGGAATTTAAAATTTTAACTTGTCAGGCATCCAAGAAGAGCAATTTCAGCCACTACGGTCCCATCGTAACTGGAGGGGAAGTGACACTATGTTCCGTGTTTGCCTTCCATTTCTCTTCCTTTGAAGTCGATGTAAATAGAGTGTTCTCCTAGACAAAAGCTGTGCATACTGCCTCGATTAATCATTTTTCACGTTTGCCCTGCTTTGCAAAAAGGAACGCAACCTTTATCCCACGGCCCAGCTGAAGGAGCTCTTTAATAGTCTACGAGGACGCGCCCAGTAGGGCCGGGCTGAGGAGAACCGAAGGCACCTGCCCAGGACACACCCCGGAACAACGTTCGGGCTTGCCCGTCTTGTCCAGGAATGTTTTCCGAAAATAAAAGTTTTTGATCTTGTGAAACAATAGCTTCCGGAAGACAGTAAGTCCACTGCTATTTTTTTTTCTTGTAACACATGCAAAATATTTTTTCTTGGTTGGATTCAATCAGGACAGAAAGTAGGAGTTTTGAAGGGTTCTGGATTGTAATCCTAGGCTATGATTGGTTCTTCCTTTTGAATCTGGCATGAAGGCGGGGATTCTGTGTCTGTCTATAAGACGTAGGGCTGCTCCGGATAGGTTGGCAGATAATTATTCAATCTTTGCAGGTTAGTCTCTAATAACTTCTTTTGGAGTTGAACTGAGCTGACAGGACTGTGACATTGTCATCATACAATGAAGTCTTACACTAGGGACATTAATGCTGACGTCAGATGGGCTTGGCACCCAGGCAGGCAGACGCCTGTGTCTGCTGCATTCACAGCCTTGATTTCCTCCCAGCTGCCCTGTGAAAACAGCATGCGATTTGGTAGAAGCACTTTTTTCAATTAATTATATTTTGATTTGAAGTTATTTTAGGAAAGGGTTAGAATGTGCACTACTTATGGTTAAGACAGGGAAAATAGAAGTTCCGAAATTGGAGCTTTTAGAATGAAGGTTTGGAGGTTTTCATTTTTTTTAAGAGAGTGGTATATTTTTTCTACGGTTATTGTTTTTAACTCATTTAAAGTAACAGGGTTTTGGGTTTTTTGTGGGTTTTTTTTTAGCAGTTTAATGCATCTACTGTTGGATAACCATTCAAGGAATAGCTTCATCCTAGATGAAAAATTCCTTGACCTCTTTATGCTATTGAAGATCTTTTTCTGATATTAGGATAAGGAAAAGCATTTTACCAAAAATCTAAGATTACTTTATAGGCATTTGTCTTTCATATCTTATCATAACTTCAGGTGACTTATGGTTAACAAACTTCTTTTGTGCTGACAAATTTGAGACGGTCTCAGATTATGTCAGGAATCAGGGTGGCACTGGGCTTTTGGGGTACAATAGCAAGAAAAGACTTTAGGCACAATTTTTCAGAGGGATTAACTCTTGGGAACCTTCCTGATTTTGTCCTGATGTGGGGGGCTTGAGGCTCTTTCTCATGAACTATAAGCTACTTGGTCTTTTCTATTGCATTAGAAAGGGCAAGAATATCCTTGATTTCCCCATTGCTAAATGGGAAGAATGCATGTGCAGCACATTTTAAGATCAGGCAGTACGTGGCTGGGGCCTCAAGGCCCGTAACAAAATCTGCCCAGTTTGGCGCTCAGAACTGGGGGGCTCTGTCCCTGGGAAGGCTTCTTCATGGAAAACATCAGCTGAAATAAGGAAATATTTTTTCTGTGTAGCCTGAACACACACACACACTCTCACACACACACAGTCACACAACACACTCTCACCCATACCTCAAGTTCAAAATTTTTAGTTAGAATAGATTTTTATCTTTAATATTCATTTAATTTGTCTTTCTAAATGAGTGTTTAACATTAGTACATAGGGGATTGGTTGACATGTCTTCTGAAATATTTATATTTGCTGATTATTATTGTGATTTTATATTAAAAATTTTTAATTGCAATTTTATTTAAATTCCATCTGTGCTTAACTCTTTGCTTTATATCTGGGCTTCCTTGTTATTTGCTTTGATCTCTTACAGATTTCTAAGGAAAATATGAATTACATTCCTTAAGAATCTTTCATTAAACCATACATTACTGATGAATTTACGTTTAATTTTGGAGCATGTATTACCAGTATTGCAGCAAATGCTTCGCCAGTAAAAGAGAGGAAGGGAGTGAAAGAGAGAGAGAGAGAGACATTGATTTGTTGCTTCACTTATTTATGCATTCGTTGGTAGATTCCAGTATGTGCCCTGACTGGGATCGAATACTCAACACTACCCTGGCTGGTGTGGCTCAGTGAATTGAGCCCAGCCTGCAAAGCGGGAGGTCGCCAGTTCGATTCCCAGTCAGGGCCCACGCCTGGGTTGGGGGACAGCTCCCCGGTTGGGGGTGGACGAGATGCAATCGAATTTCTCACACATTGATGTTTCTCTCCCTCTCTTTCTCCCTTCCTCCCCCTCTCTCTAAAAAAGTAAGTAAATAAAATTTAAAGAAAAATACAAATACTCAACCTTGGCGTATCAGAATAATGCTCTAACCAACTGAGCTACCTGGCCCAGGGCCACTTTATGAAGATTTTAGACTTAAGTAGAAAGGATCTGTCACTTTGTAGTAGTCTACTCTGGAAAGGGTCAAATAAGTCCAATTTTATAATTTGGTTAATTAGAGTCCACATAGCCAAGGAAAGAAAAACTGAGATGAGTCCCTAGGGTAGTTGAAGAATTCATCTTTTTTTTTTTTTTTAATTGACTCCCAGTATTTTGAATTTCCTTGTAATAAGGTTCTTTTGGTGGTTTTCATTGTTTGGCACACGGGCCATGATTTGATGCTGAATAGTTTATCATAGAAAAATTAAGGTTTTAATAACAACACTCTCTCTCCCTATCTCTGACCACTTGCAATTTCTTGTGCCCCAGTGTGGGGGGCACTTCGTTCTCCCTGTTTGAGTCGCCAGGGAGCGCGCCTGCCAGCTGGCATTACCCACGCTGGGGGGCCCTCCCTTGTCAGTGCCAGGAAGGGAGTGGGGAGCCAGCACGGAGGGGCCGCCATGCTCACCCCTGCCCACGCTGTAGAGACCACCCTGGGGATAGGGGCTGATGGGCTGAGGGTTAAGTCGCTTTAAACTATGGCTTTAAAGCATGCATGGCCCCTGTGAGTAGCTAGGGCTTCTCGGAAAGTATCCAGCCACGAACTATGGAAAATGGAGACATTTGCTGAAGAAAACACAGGATACCAGAAACACTGTACACAGGACAATGACTCCTCGGTCCCCTTTCCAGTAGATAGTCAGGACCTCACATGGTTCTCCCAGTCGCCATCAGCTGCCCTATCATATTTTCCTGAATCTCATCGATGTTCTGAAATCTCTTCCCTTTCAAAGGTGATCTGAGTTTTGGGAAAAGCCAGAAGTTGCAAGGGGGCTGAGTCACCTGGGTGATTTGATGTTTCACCAAAAAGCTCTGCACGAGATGTGATGCATAAGTGAGTGTGTTGTTGTGATGAAGCTGCCAATCACCAGTTGCCCATAGCTGCAGCCTTCTGAATCATCTAATAGTTTCCGTGGAGGAATGTTCAAGCTTAACACACAAAATTTGATGCAGATCTATTGCTTTACTCACTCAGTCATTTTGAATGAGACAGCCACGCAGTACACAGGCTCACTCAACGGCATCCACTGCCCCCACTGACTGGTACAATGAAGTCATCACTGTTCACACATGCGCATTCCAGTCCAGTCTCCTTGGCTGCCAGGTTACATCGATGCCGTGCAAACTGTTGTCATTATATTAACAATGGTTGGACTTTTTTTATACAGACCTCATGTACATACATTGTGCTAAAAGAATTATTTTATATATACATATGTTATATATAGATGTACAAGTAATATATTTTATATATACTCATATACATATTGTATGTATATAATATATAATTGTCTTCTAACAAAACAAAAGGCTTCATTTTTAGAGCTGTCGCAGGCTCACAGAAAAATCGCAGGGAAAGAACAGAACTTCCGTAGCGCCCCCTGCCTGGGCCCCTCTCCCCATGCCATGGTTCTCCCTGTTATAACATTACCGGTGTGGTACTTTGTTATAATTTATGAACCAATATTGATGAATTCTTATAAACTAGTAATTTTAAATTAACAGTTAAATTGAGCAAACTAACATTAACAGTTAAATGAATTAATCATTTAAAATATGTGAAGGACTTTTATAAAAAGCTTCCATTTCTCCACATCTTTAGACCAGTTTTCAGAGACTTCCACTTCTGTGGAAAGATTCCTCCCGCGGCACCCGTGGGCAGGTCGGCAGCACGCAGCACAGGCAGAGGGCGGGCGTGCGGAGGGGCACGCGCACCTTCACTGGGAACACACCGACAGGGCAGTGCCCCGCGGAGGGGGCCATGATGCGGGTGCCCACTCCCTAAACCCCGATGCACCCTGATGTCAAGTTCAAGGAGACTGGCTGCTGCTCAGGCCAGAGAGTTCTGTACACCTGCCTGGAGAGTCTTTCAGCTCCATGACATAAAAGACTACCTGTTTACTTCAAGACAGTGAAAGACTTGTAGGTAAGAACCCAACACTGGGCTTGCGTCTGTTGTGCAGGGGTACTACCCATCTTCCCTGATTTACAGCCCACCCCTGTCGTCTTCCGATGTGTCTCTTACCTGTTGTCACAGAAACCTGGACTCAAGGGCCACGCATCTCAGAGAAGAGACATTCAAACAAATCCCACTGCCCAGTGGGCAGGTGCAGAGTGGATGGCTTGTGTGGCTAACTGAAGAGAAACCAATAGGAACGTTAAACCAATGTGTTGTTGTTATTCGGAATTTTAACTCTTCAATTTGCAAAACAAAACAAAAGCCTCTGCAAGCTACCACCATGACATTCATATTAGTATTACTCCTTAAAGGCATAATTCAGTATCAAATATTTTTTAAAGATTGTATTTATTTATTTTTAGAGAGAGAAGGGAAGGAGAAAGGGAGGGAAAGAAACATCGATGTGAGAGAGAAACATTGATCAGTTGCCTGTCACTTGCGCCTAGAAGGGAGACCAAACTCGCAACCCAAACATGTGCCCTGACTGGGAATTGAACCAGCGACCTTTTGCTTTGGGTGACAATGCCCAACCCACTGAGCCACACCAGTCAGGACAGTATCCAATATTTTAAAAATCTCACACATGTATACGCACACACATATATATGTATATGTAGGCATGTGTGTATGTGTGTATATTTGCGCCACACTTTGGTGTGTGTTTGCGTGTGCATGTTTATGCATGTGTACGTGTGTGTGCATAGATATGCACATGTGCCTGTGTGTGGACACACAGCCAGCGTTGGCGGGAGATCAGAACGGTCTGGCTTCCGTAGAGAGCCGTTGGGCAGTACCGTTTAGAGTTAACACACCTCTCCCCGACAGCTCAGTGCTGCAGCTCCTAGGTCTTTACCCAAGAGAAACAAAACCATATCATGGGGGTGACTTAAGGCGGGTGTGCCCACAGGGGTGGGAGACAAGGGTGTGAGAAGTCGGGGTGCTATATCGCCTTGCCTCCCCGTTTTCTTTTTTACTAATTTTTATCTTCGTTGACGTGATATACACGCCGTAGGTCCTAGCCAGCTCGGCGCTTCCAACAGCCTGGGGAGCCCTGCGTCCTTCCTGGGTGACTCCCACCCGCCCATCTTCCCTCTCCTGGGGACTCCCGTTAGATGGGTGTTGACCTGCCGTAGCTTTCCCTTCCATTTCTTGTCTCTTTGCCTTCTGTGGTAATCTGTGGGAGATCCCTTGGCTTTTAAAGTGTTTGGCTTGGACTAGCAAGTGTTCCTTTCTGAGTTCTTTCTGCTTCTCCAGTCCTCTTTCTTCCCAGACACTCTGTTCCAACTTCGTCTTGTTCCTCTGAGATGTCATGTCAGGCTTTGGTTTTAGGTTCCTCTTCACCCCTTTTCTGATTGTCTTCTGCCTCTCACGTAGGAGGCTTTCCTCAAATCTCCACCAGTCTGGAAGTTTCTTTGGGTACAGGCAGGGCTGGTTGGTGGACCCAGGAGTTTCACCAGGCACTTCCCCAGAGGTCCCCAAATGCCAGGGCGTAGACGTGCCAGCCAGGCTCTGTGTGGTGGCCGCTGGGTGTGGGGTACATCTGGTTGACCGCATTCTGGGGTGTCTGGGACAGCCGAGTGGGGAGGCTGTGGTTCACATACACGCAGGATAAAGGAAAGTACATTAGCCTTCTGAGGAAAGGCGGTCTGAGGATCAAGGTTTATGAAAATGAATGCATTTCTTTCATTATTCTACAGTCACTCCTTTGATGTTTTCCTGCTTCCCCCCAGATGGGTCTTATATTTGAGCCATACCCTTTAATAATAAACACTGACCTTTCCCTCAACAAATTAAAAGTGAGTATTTAAATAATACATTGTTTGTTTAAGCTTTAAATTACAAATGAGATGAGGAGTCACAAGGCAGAGATGGGTTTGAAACTAATTTAAAGATTACATTAATTAAAGTCACTTTCATCTGCGTTCCCTCCAGCTTTAGAACTGTGTATGCGGCTGCGTAAGGAAGCACAGGGGAATGGCACCTGACCACCTGCTGGGACGGGGTGGGTGACCTCACAGCACGCACATCCCAGACCTCGGGTGGGGCGTTGGAAGAGGCTCTGACTAAAACCGTGAAAACCCTGATTTCTGCAGAACTTATTTTATTAGTTCTGTCTGTCACTTGGACCTACTGTTTCATAACTTTAAAGTGATATATGACCATAGAACAGTGAATGTATTTTGCTAAACTTTAAAATTAATAGTAAAGAAATAAGAAATCCTGATAATCTCATTGCTGCTTATGGAGAGAATTATCTGATCAGTTGAGGAGACGGTTGGCATTTTGAGAAACTCTAAGTAACTTTCAATGGTATATTTCACCTTCTGTTCTTAGCATGGCCTAAAGGTGAACACATGTGACTTCAGTAGAAATGGGGATTTTGTGTTTACCTAAGATTAATTGGCAGGAGGTAGCGAGGAGCAAGAGAGGGCTGTTCTCCCCAGATGTGTACTTGGATCACGGTGGACGGCTAGCCCAATTCACAGCATGGCTGCATTACCCGTTTTTATTGATTGTGCGGATTATTCTGGGTTGATTGTTTCCCTTTCAAGCTCAGAGCCCCTCGACTTAAGTTCTCTCACACACAGTTCTCTATTCCCCATGACCTAGAGGAAGGCAGGCTTTGAGTATCTTGTCCACACACCAGTCTCCCAAAAATAACTCCTGCAGCACAAGCCCTGGGAAAACCCTATGCCTTTTCTCTCTTTTTCGTGGTTCTTTTTGTCCTTAGTGTATTTCCCTCTAGGAGTGACTTGCAAATTTCTGAGTTTTAAAGCTGCTTGGAATAGCTGTGCTCTGGTGGGTCACCCAACGGATACACTTTTGGTTCTTTTGTCTTATTTTATTTCTGATACTTAGGGACTGCTTTTTAAAAGTTAATTTGTTTTATAAGTATGTAAAATATTTGCATGGTTCCAAAGTCAAATCTATGAAACAAGGCAGGTCCTTCCCCTCTCCATCCCCGTAGGTATCCTTCAAAATACTTCTGGCTTAGTCTTCCACTGCTTACTTTTAAAATAGAAGCAGATTAGATAGATAGATAGATTGATAATAGATAATAGGTAGGTAAAGAGATGGGCAGACAGGTACTGGCTGCCTTCCTAGTTCCCCCCTGTCTTGGATAAACAGTGGTGTATATTTGTGCTTCCCTCCACCTTGCTCTCTGTTCACAGGGAACTCTGTGATCACTGAGACAGCACCTCCTTTTTCATGGCTGCATAGTATTCCTTCATGTCCCTGAGTGATGCTCATTCACCCAATGCCCCAGTGATGGGGATTTAGGTTTCTTTCAGTCTTTTGCTTTTATGAATTGCATAATATTTTAACAAAAATGGGGTTCATTATGTAAATGCCTGTAGCTTGCTATTTCATTGAATATAATTTGATATTATTATATTTGTCTACTTCGGTCATAAAACACACCAGATGGGATTAATGGCAGATTGGACGTTGTCATGGCATCATGGAAAGCCCATGAGAGCAGCCCAGACTGAAAGAAGAAAGGCACTCAGAGCTGACATGTGCGCGGGGTACAGGCCACGCAGACTCTGTTCTGAGGACACGTTACCTTATTCCCATGCTAAACCCCACAATTCTGTGAAGTAGGGGCCCTAGGGGCCCGGAGGCAAGAGAACCAGGCGGCCTGCAGGCTGGAATGCCTTGGGCTGCCCTGGCTGCTGCACCTTGCTCTCTGCTTCTGAGGCCTGGGCCCAAAGACCCAGGAGGGCAGGGCCATCTGGGACAAGGGCTGTGCCTGGCACAGAGCAGGTGCACCACAAATATTTGTTGAGTGACTGTGTGGCTGGCTGGCTCACTTGTGGGACCGTCCTGGTCCCCCAGCGACCTTGGCTGCAGTTCCCCAGCTCAGCCCACAGATGGCAGGTGGCCGCCTCGCGGAACCACTCCCCTGAGAACCTGGCAAAGCCACCAGGGTGTGTGTGAGAAGTACCCGCGGAGAATTCCTTTCTAAATAGGCATCTTGGGAAGAGAAGTCTTGGCTGGCAACGTCAGATCTGGAGCAGCGATAGGAGGGACCCCGCCGGGAGAACAACGGGCAGGCAGGGCTCCCAGCCCTCGCGGCGGACAGGACGGCCCTGGGACGAGGTGAGGGAGGGGGCAATCTGGGCTCAGGCGGAGGTGGGAAGAGGAAGCAGTAAAAGCTGAGCCCTCCACTCTCCCCTCCCCCCACTGAGCAGAGCCGGAGGCCTGCCCGACCTTCACACGCCTTATTTGAAGATTGTTTTAAGGCCGCCGGTTTGGCTGCAAAAAGAGGAAACCTCACTTCTCTACTCGCTGCTGTCAGAGGACCTGTCCAGACAAGGGAAGACTCCAGTCCTGGACACGCGTTCACTGGACCCTGAACAGCGGTGTCAGCCTTCATTGCAGTGGCTTAGGAATGGCTTTAAAAAAAGAAAGAAAGAAACATAAACCACAAACAGCCTACAAAAAGGCCAGCATGCCAGTTTTGCCAATAGAATGACTGGCGAGCTTGAGAAAATGGGGTTAAGGTGAAATCAGGGTTCTCCAGAGAAACAGAACGGACAGGGTGTGTGTGTGTGTGTGTGTGTGTGTGTGTGTGTGTGTGTGTGTGTGTGTGTGTGTTTATCGTAAGGAATTGACTCCATGTAATTTTGGAGGCTGACAAGTCCCAGGATCCGCAGTGTGAGTCTGCACAGCAGAGACCCAGGAGAGCCCACGTTCCAGTTTGAAGGTCATTGGCCCGACATAGAGTTACCCACATGGAACCCCCCCTCACCCCGCCCCCCAGCTTATTGATCAGCTGCAGTCAGCAGGCCCAGAGTGGGCACAGAAAATCAGCGTCCTCTGGTTTTGGATGAAATAAAGACTCTTGTCCCCGGGACAGAGACGGATCCAGGTGGGTCTATCAGTTGTCCTGAGGCAGCCATAGCCAAGTATTTACTATGTGACTTAAAACAACAAAAAATGCACAATATCCTCCCACAATTCAGAGGCATCTCTGAAAAGGGAGGTTTGTGTTCAAGTGAATATTCTCTTGAGGAAAGCTAGAGGACGGATTCGGTGCCCCCCCGCCCCATCCTTCCTCCCCCAGCCCCAGGGGTGGCTCTGGAAACCCTTGCCAGGGATCGCGCGTCCGGTGCCCTGTTCTCTCAAGTCACTCCTTCCGAATTAATGAGCGCAGGATCGCAGCCCTGAACAAGCTATGCTCCTTGAGCACATAGCATTCAAATCACGCAGGAAGTTCTCAAAAGCAGCCCTGCGAGTTGCAGCAGGAGTTGTCCTTCGAGGAGAGCAAGGCTTCCTCGCGTGGGGAGGACCTGCCCGACCGAAGGGGGCAGGGCTCCGAGGAGCGGCTGCAGGGGCGGGGCGGGGGAGGGGGGCGGAGAGGCCGGAGGCCGGAGGGGGAGGGGTCGGAGGAGAGGATGGGGTGGGCGGTGCGGAAGTTGGCCTCCACTGCCCCTTCACCGTGGGCTGGTCAAGCGGGAGGACCTCAGGGCCGCCGGCTTCACTCCGGACCAGGGCGTTGCTCAGTCCCAGAGTGGCTGAGCCATTCGCCCGCGGGCAGTGTGTCGGGCACGCGCTGCTGCAGGGACCTTGAATAGATAGATGGGTTTACGCTTAACGCAGCAGTGCGCCCACCAGAGGTGACAGATGCGCGACACTGTTACCACCCAGCACAGGCCAGGCGCGCTGTCTCCTTGGAGCCCCACGGCCATCCCAAGAAGGGACCCCTATTCCCCCACTGCAAGGACCAGCCAGCTCGCCCACGGGCCCGGTGCCCGGATCCGGCCCAGGAGGGTCCTCGTTCCAGCCTTGGCCTGCAGAGTCGGTCCGGCCCCCACCACGGGATGCCGAGGCAGCTCCGGCCCTCGTCCGGCTCGCAGGGCCAGCGCGCGGGGATAGGTGGCTGTGTGGGGAAGGGGACATCCGCTCGCGGCCGGGCACACCCGGGAACTTGGACGGCAGAGGCGCCTATTGAGAAGCGCTGTGCCCGGAGGACGCGGGCTTAAGAATTTTTAGGGAAAACGCCCGCAGAAGCCTGGCGGCTGGCACTTCCCGGCCCTCCCCTCCCCACCAGCGCTCCCTGCTGGGTAGCTGTCTCCGGTCAGAGCGCCTTGCCCTCGGGCCTCGATCTCCCCGGAATCGCCTGGCCGCGAGCCCTGCGGTGCGCCGGGTCTGCCTCGGTCACCTTGCACCGCCCACCCTGGCACTTCTCGGACGTGGCCTATTCATCCCCACGACAGCCACCTCCCACGTCCGAGATGCAAAACTCGCACCATTAGTTCACCTGATATTTTTCTTTCACTCGGTCAATTTTTTTAACCTAAAATATATTAAAAGTGAAACTGCTTTGATGAAAGGTTCATTCATATACATTATTGACACTAGTGTGCACCATCATTTTGGAGATTGTGAATGCTAACACAACTATGGATAAGATTTCTTTGTTCAGTAAGAAAGTTTCTACAGCTCATCAAGATGGAAAATTCAATTTAATATTCAGTTTGTCCTTTTTAGCATTCTGATAAGATTTACTATAGTTTAAAGCTAATGTTGAAAGCTTTAAATTTTAATTTATATACGCTTAATCTTACACTGTTTGGGGGGATTTATTTTTTAAAAAAAGGTTACAAATAGTAAAACATCTTCAGTTGAAAATGACAGCTTTTTATATTTTGTGCCTTTTCATGATTTATTTAAAGCATTTCAACTAAATGATTTGCTGTGTTCATTTAAAATCTCACCTAGTGTGCATTTATTATGTTAAATATTTGCCCAACAAAATAAGACTAAATACTGTCTTCTCTTTGGACGCTTTAGTCTCATAACTTAATGTAATGCCAGTGTCTTCTCTCTATAGCTAAACTGTCTGGTGTGTCATAGATGGCCACGCAGTAGCCACGAAAGTTTATCCTCTGGAATTATAAAATAAACAATGTTAAAATAATGATTAAAATATTGCCCCTGCAAGTTACTTTTATACTTGGACAAGTCCCCTTACCTGCCAATGGCCAGCAACCATTAACATAGGTAACAATTACCTACAATCACAGAGGGTTTAGATAGAACTCTGCTGTCTTCACAATTCCCACAAGGGACTTTGTTTTTCTTTGACAGATCAAAACATTGGCCTTCAGAGTGGGCTGAGTGGCGGTGTGAGGAGCGCAGCTGGGTCAGGAGCGGGAGCAGGAGCAGTCCCACCCAGCCCTGGCCAGTGATCTCTGCCCCCTCTCAGTTTGCAGCTGGCAGCTGGCTGTTGAGGTCTCTGTGGAGTCTGGTGCCCTGGCTCTGGAGCCCAGTGCTGAGCCTACCACAGATAACCCATAAATATTTGTCAAGTGAAGCGAGCAGAGGGTTAAATAAACAAAGTCCACATGTTCCATTACTAGACTGGTATGTGCTGTCGATCACCGGTGCTGCTCACTGCAGGCGGGGAGACAGGAGTCTGCAGTGAGTCCAGAGAGATACCTTGAGCTGAACCCAGGAAACAGTACAAATGACTCATTTTCTAGTCAATTCATTTTTTCCCCACCCAAATAATGACAATGTCTACTTTCAAGTTATCTTTATTTATTCAAAATCCCAATCATTTTCAAAAGGTTAGTTTAAATGTTGAGTCACATTTGCTACCAGCAAGCTTGAGATAACCATTATGCACTCCAGTCTCAAGGAGATCAATTTTGATCTCAAGGTTATGTAGAAGAGAACATGGCAGCCTGGTCTTCCTAAGAGGCCTGGGGACCAGCCCTGTTTGGTTCCCACCAAAGAGTACTCTCCACACAGTACTCGTCAGGGAGGGGAGGCAGTGCGCTGTTTACAAAGCAGAGAGAAGCCCAATTATTTGCTGTGAAATAAAACGATCCTGTGCCTACACAGGCTGGGTAGGATCAGCCTCTCCTTTTTGGGTGACTAACGCAAAAATACAGCTAATGTCTTCGAAATGCTTCCTCTTTTATCTCCCCATCCTGCCCTCATTATTCATCTCTGTTGGCCAAGAATACGTCTTCGCTCACTGTCCACTAGGACAGAAACGGGTGGTTTTTAGGTGTGAGTTTCCAACCGTGCTTCTCAACCTCTGACCCAGATATATTTCCAAGAGTGGTGTGAATTCAGGCCGGGAATATTTTCCCCCAGAGATGGAAAAAACATCTTTCCTTTTCAAGTGGTCTGTTCTACATGTAAAAAGACATTTCCCCCCACCCCGAAGAAAAAGGGAGGGGGAACTCCTGCTGTCTTTGGGACTTTAGATTTGCTGTTGGGGTAATTAAAAAAAGGGGGGGGGGTTACTTCCAAAGTGAAAACTTGGATGTAAAAAAAAAAAAAAAAAAAAAGACGTGAATCCCCAGGGACTTACACTGAGTGGAAAAAGCCAGTTCCCAAAGATCCCACACTACAGGACTTCAGTGTGCAAATACAACACATTCTGAAATATAACAATTTTAGAAATAGAGTGATGGCCAGGATTTGGGAGTTCGGTTATAAACGGATAACAGGAGGGTCCTTGCGTGATGGAATGTTCTATACAAAGACACTAACCTACGCAGACGACAACGTTGTACAGCAGAGGACTAGTAAATCTGGGGGAATCTGAGTAAGAGCCTAGCTGTAATAAACTTTTTTCCCTACAACTGCATGGGACTTTACAATGATCGAAATACACACGCCCGCCCCACTGCCGCTGCACGCTACTCCGGGTCCTTTCAAGTCCCGAGCATACGGGGGAGAACGCAGTGACCCCACGCGTCCCTCGCTGGGGGTGCAGGGACCCGCTCCTGGGGCGGGGCCGGCGGAGGGCGGGGCGCGTGGAGGAAGTGACGTCTCGGGCGGGGCGCGCACCTGGGCACCTGGGCTGTTGCTGAGGCTCGGAGCGGCTCGGGCTGGCGGCGAGAGAGGAGCGATGGAGGGCGACAGCGGGGTCCCGTGGGCCCTGGGGCTGCTGCGCACCTTCGACGCGAAGGAGTTCGCAGGCTGGGAGAAAGTCGGCTCCGGCGGCTTTGGGCAGGTGTACAAGGTGCGCCATGTCCACTGGAAGACGTGGCTCGCCATCAAGTTGTCGTCGTCAAGAACTCTGCACGTCGACGACGGGTGAGCTGCCCGGACAGCGGCGCCGCGGTGCGGGCGACGGGACCGGCCTGGGGTCGGGGTGCTTGGGTTCTGGGGGTCCCCTTCTCTCCGCCTGCGTTGCCTGTGAAGCAGCCCCGGAGGGAAAACCAAGCGCCCGTCGAGGCCGTGAAGCCCCCAGCGGTGTCCGCGCGGCTTGCCTGGCTGAAGCGGGGAGCTTCGGGGAGCTCTGGGTCTATTTGCGCGCGCCGGGTCTATGAGCTGCGGTGCCTCGTTTTGACCTCGGTAGGCCGCGCTTGCCCGGGACGTTGTTAAAGTGCCCAGTGGTGCCACCCGGCTTCCCGTGGAGCTCCGGGTGTTTAGGGTCGTGAGCGCCCTGGTGTCGTGGACCCCCGCCTCGGAGGCGCGTCCGGTCCTCCCGGGACCCACCTTGGTTCTGCGGTCTGCGCCCGGCTTAGCGAAATTGCCGTGTGGGGATCTGGGCTTTGTGAGTTAGTGAGACTCCGCTCGACTCACTTAGTAATTTACGCTGGAGCACAAATTGGTGTAAGACGGTAATTATTTCGGTCGGAAGCACTGGCTTGGCTGGGCCAGGCTTGCTCGGCTCCCGGGCACTTGCGCTTAGGTGCTTGGGCCTGGCGGTTCCGCCACTCAGTTCCATTTGGTGGGTCCATTGTGGTCTGCAGAATTCGGGGCATGGGGATGGGAGGAAGGCCTAGAGAAGAAGCAGCTCTGTTGTTTGTTTTTCACCATTTCCGTTCGCGTTCTAATAATTTATATGCACGCTGCAATTGAGCACATTTAAATAATTAGTTATCCCTGGATGGAGTTCGCATTCTGTGTGGAAGTCATGTTTATATTCTGCATGGAGGTCCCCCTTAGACATGCACCCCGGACACAGGCAGACTCAGAAAAGCAGCTGCGATTAACCCCCGCGCAGCCTTTGCTGGCTCAGAGACCTGTCCTCAGCTTATTGAATGGTGGAGCCTCTTTTCATCTTAGGATGGTGGTGATGTTCGAGGTGACAGTGTGTCCCCACGACTTAAGGGACGTACGCCGTGTGTGCTTCCACAGCGTGTGGTAATGAATAATAAGCCTGGGGAGAAGGGCCCGGTGCACCTGCGGACTTGGTGTTTTCAGACTGGCCTAGCGGACGGTACCGGAGTGTGGTGTCCTTTTGCTGTAAGCCTCAAACCCAGCGTTTCCTGGAAACTTCAATAGAGTGGTGACAAGTGCCACGAAAACATCTGACTGGAGGGCGAGGTGCTCAGGAAGCTGTGCCAGCCCTTTCCCCTCACTGCACCAGGGTTCCTGGAAGCCGCCCAGGCCAGGAGGGGCGCTGTGGTTATTTTGATGAAAGGCAAACCTCTTTGAATACCAGCCAGTGAGTGGTTAGATCCTGAAAGGCAAGACCCTCTCCCTTGGGGTGTTTTTATGCCGTTGGGATGTTTGTCTGGTGAGGCCTTTTGGTCAAAGTGAGTTTTATTCATCAGCAAAGGTTTTGCCACCACCAGTTTCTTATATCGGAAGAGCCAAGTAAACAAGGCCGTCGGTCCCCTGGCTGATGAGTCAGCCTGCATCTTAGAATCTGTTATTTCCAGCGACTATGCCCTTGTTTCTTGGGTGGCCCAGCTGGAGGTAGGGTTTCTCCACTTGAGGCCGGTTGTTTAGGATCTTGCAGAGCCTGGTTGAAAGGTGTTTTGTCCTTTAACTGGAAGCCTCTCCTGCCCTGCCCAAAGCAGGGCAGGTGGTGGCACGCATGGGGTGGCTGGGTCGATGTCCGCGTCGCCCAGTAGGAAGCCACTCACCCGCGCTCTGCTCCGCCAGTGGCCGAGCAGGCTGGGGTTCTGCCTTTTCAGCGAAGGATGCGTTCTTCGCTTGAGGAGATGGTCAGAACACCTGCTCTTGACCAAGAAAACAGCCCCGACTGAAGTTTTCCCTGGGGTCAGCTTAAGCTTCTGGTTCGGGTTTGTGTCACTGCCCTGCAGTGCAGTTTCGCAGGGTTGCAGGTAGACCTTGACATCGGTCTGGTTGCCTGTCCTGCCAGGTATTGGCAGGTCGGCCTCATTGCTCTTTTGGTGAGCTGCCTTCCATCCCTACTCCGCTCCTGGCAAGCCGTTCCCTGGAGTGGGGAATGGGGTTTTCCGGAGTTTGGGGTGCAGCCCCCAGCCCTGCACCCCTCCAGGCTAAGTCTGGACTCAACCTGTTTGAAGGTTGCTGGGTTGCAGCCCCCTGGGGAGCTTTCCAGGTGTGATCTGAAACTGGCCCCTGTACTTGCTTGGAGGGCAGGGAGAGACCTAAGGAAGAAGGCAGACCACTCCAGATGGGGAGGGGCCAGATGCGACAAACACAGGAACTGACAGCTTGTCTGGGGTGATCTCAAGACTTCTGCTCCCGCCCACCCAATCTTGAAAGTTCATGTAGAGGCTCTTCCCGAGGGCAGTTACAGGCTCTGGCCCTCCTGCTGCCCTTCCCCAGCACTGGGCCTCTAATTTCCCAGGGTGATTGGAGTCCCTTTTACCCCTTCCACTTGTTACATGGGACCCACCACAGGTACAGGTGTGGGCCAGGCTGATCGTCGTGGCTGCTTGGACCTCTGGGCGGGCAGGCTGGAGTCTCTTGCCCCCACCCCCAGTACCTCTGTCCTCAGCCTTCGTGCCACCCCTTAGCCCCAGCAGGGCCTCATTCCCAGTACCAGCCCGGGCTCTGAGGGGCTCCTCAGAGCCGCAGGCTGCCCCAGGCCTTGTGGGCCTGTACTTCTTTACTGGAAGGTGGGGCTGTGCAGCCTCAGATGTACCCCCACCCCCACCCCCATGCCCAGGGCCCTGGAGCGCAGATGGCACCAATCCTTCATTGGGGGTTCTGGGGCCTGGGTGGAGTCTAGCCGTGGGGTGTTGCCATTAGGCCAGGACTGGTGACTCCAGGGGCCCCCTCCTCCAGCGCCAGCCCTCGGGCTAAGAGGAAGCCCTGAGTAACTGAGCGCCTGGCTGGGCACAGGCCCAGCAGCTCTGCGCCATAGGCGCCGGCTCGTTGGGACGAGCCCGAGCAGCCCTCAGCTCTGTAAGTACAGGGCTGACAATCCGACAAGCCCATTTCTTGTCAGTTTTAAAAATAGCCGTGTGGGAACCCTGGCTGGCTCCCTGGGAACGGAGCTGGGTTGGCGCAAGGTGAGAAGGCCGTGCGGAGAGCGCCAGCTATGGAAGGATGACACCATTCTCCTGCTGCCTTTTCCCAAACGCAGCTCCGGGCCTCTCCCTCTGCGGCGGGAGGGTTTTGTTTCTGCAGCACCTTCCACCGCCCTGTCCCGGCCCCTCTCTGCTTGCATAGGACCCGTCCCTGGGCTGCCCCCTCCCCTTTCCCAGAATAAATGCTTCCAGAAAGGGAGGGAAGCCACGGGAAGGCCTTTGGGGTTTGGAGTCTCTGGCAGCGCAGTGCCATCTCCAGCCAGTGCCTAGAAATGGTCCCCGTGATGTTTGTGCCTTTTCCTCCCCTCCCCAGTGCCCTCCCCCAAAGAGAAAACTGCATGAAACTGTCCTAAGTGCTGTTGACAAAGGGACAAAGGATCGTTGACACATTGAGGCGCCCCTTGGTCCTCTTAATTCCCGGAGATTTCCCCTGCAGGCCCAGGGGAGGGTCCTGGCGGTGGGGGCCTTGCTCCATTGCTGGTGGGAAGTGGGAGTTGCAGTGCTGCCCCCAACAGCCCAGGAGGAGAGGCTTTGGGATGATTACAGAAGAGGCGCTTGCCGCCAGCCCTCCCGGGTGGTGTCTAACTGTAGCTGTGGGTTCAGCACGGCCTTTGGGGCGTCTTCGTGAGGGCTGCTCACGGTGGGTCCGGGCGGTGCGGAGCCTCACTCCCAACGCTGAAGAACGGGATGTGGTGACGGTGTTACCGTGAGCAAGGCTTGGCCCCCGGCAGACCCCATGCACCCCTGGGCCCCCACCCAGCACTGGGGCTCTGGGACTGCTTTGAAAAATCTCTCCAGGCCTGAAAATAGTAATAGAAATAATAACGCTAATCACAATAGTAATCACTGTAATAGGTCCACAGTTTTTTCTGTGTCGTCCACAGAAACCAGGAACACTGCTCTAAGGGAAAGTGTTTAAAACATAATTGCCATTGACTGAAAACAATTGGTTGTTTCTTTCTGTGAGAGGGACACTTTTCCATCCTTTCCAGCCGCTCGGGAGAGGGCCCATCACAGGCTTATTGAATTGCAAATGCTGCTGAGAAATCCGATCGGGGAAGGGCTGTGGCTCCCCAAGTTGATGGTGGCCTCTCGGGCCCCTAGGGTGGGGGGAGGGCAGGTCCCAGCAGGGTACCCCAGGAGCCACTGAAGAAAGGCCTAGAGCAAGGGGGTTGTTTGGATTTGGGTTTGGTAGTTTGGTAGTTACTGAAATATAAACAGGATGAGCTTTTTTATTTATTTTTTTTCTGTGCAGACTCTTTACAGGGCCCTGGTGAACCCTACTCCCAGGCCTGTGCTACATGGCTGGCCTTCGGGTCCCCTTGAACCTCCTGCTGGGCGGTCCCGGGACCCTCTTCCTCACCCCAGGGCTGTGTGGTCGCAGCGGACCCCTCCACAGTAAGGCACTTCTTACTGAGGTGTCACGAGAGAAGGTGATTCGTCCCTGGAAACAATGACTTATTTTCCAGGAGACTGGTTTCCCTCTGTGAAGTGTCCTGTGTCGTTTGTGCAAAGCCTGCCTGGCAGTGATCCCAAAGAGCGTGCGGGGGCTCTCAGGACGTTCAGGCCACGAGCAGCTTTCGGGAGCCAGCCGGAGGCGGTGGCTCTGTTCGTTTGTTTTTTGAAGTAAGGTGAATGGTTTGGTAGAAGGGGCTGGGGCAAGAGCCCCGCGCTTGGCTGGACTGTTGGCGGGAAGGGAGGCGTGACCTGCTGATGAGCTCAGTGATCAGAAGTCACCTGAGTTTTCTGGGTGAAGCCCTTTGGGCAAATGGAAGAAAACACTGCATTTGAGAGTGGCTGAGAGCTTTCGCTTCATGATACAGACATTCAGCCATCGGGTAATTGACTTTGCTCTCGTGCAAGTTTGTTATCCGTCAGGTTTGGCGTAGAGGACTCATTTAAAAGTGTAGTTAACAAGCTACATCAGGGCTTCCCTTTTTTCATGAGATTTGGAAACGCACTGCTGTGCGCAGCTGGGGCAATGGCCCCGCGTTGCTGTGACAACTGATGAACCAGCTACTTGCACTGGGATCTTAGGTGCAAGTTGTAAAGCAAAGTGTCTGTATTCTGGTTGGTTAACAAATGTGTATTTGTAGCCCTTTCATGCAATAGATTGCAAGTTGTTGTTTCTCTAAATAAATAAATAAAACAGAACAATGATACAGGGGAAAATCGCTCTCCTGGATAGAAATACAGAATAGCAATGTTCACGGATATCACCAATAAAGAATTCAGTTCCTTGAAAAACGCAGTTTCCTTCATGGCCCTCCTCGCGGCCAGCCCGCAAATGCCTGCACTGTCAGGCCCTGAGCCCTTGCACCAGACTGGGGGTGTCGGCTCCTGCAGCGGGACACTCGCCATGCCTGTGGGCGCCAGGAGGAGCATGCTCAGTAGGGCGGAGCAGGCGGGTCACAGGACTGGCCTTCGCAGCACAGGAAATGGAGGAGCGTTGGGCACCGCACAGCTGGGCTTCTGTGAGCAGCGGTAGGGCAGCTACTCATGTGGAGAACAGCCCAGGTTTCCTGGGGGCAGGAGAGGGGAGCAGGAGAAGGGAGCTGGCCTGGGGTGACGAGGGTGTCATTTTCTCTCCTTTTTGAGTGGCAGGCTTCATTTTAAACGATGCTAGGCCTTTGCACCAGCCCTTTCCTCTCTCAGATGGCTGCCGCTCAGCACGGGGTTGGGGGTTGGGAGTCAGGATCCGTGTCATCTCTTACTCGGTGCTGAGCGTGCAGGGTGGGGCTGGCCAGGCCAGGCCGGGAACCTGTGGAAGCCCTGCTGCATGAAGTAGGGAGGCAGCCCTCGGCCCTGCCCAGGGACCCCGCAGCCGGCAGGGCGCTCTTGTGGGCGTCTTGCTTCCCACCAGTTGGATGCGTGACCCGACCGCTAAGCAAGCAAGTGCAGCCCAAACCCTGTTTTGTTTTGTGGTGATGCTGTGATTCACTCCTGATTTCTGTTTCACTTGCTGCTAAGGCCAGCGGGACTCTTTGCTCCTAAGATGGTTAAAACCCAAACTTTCGACCACTCTACCCCAGCTTTTCCCGCTCTGCTGCTGTTCCCAGAAGTAGGGGACTCCTGGGGATCAGGGTGGTCCTTCCTGCCTCTCTCTCCTCCACGGGCAGTCGCCCCCAGCCTGGACTCGCGTGAGGGTCTCTGCCTCTGAGTTGCTCATTAGCCCTTTCCCGCTAGCTAGAGGCCCCACTATTAAATCTTACCTAGGTTCCCAGACCTGCTCTCACAGTACCCAGATTTTCAACTCCACTTCCTGCGTTGCTGTAATTTTCCATCTTCTGCCCTAGAAGATAAACCTGGTGAAGGTGTCGAAGGGTTCTCTCTGTCACCACTTCTGATATGCAGAGGGTACCCCTTTAATTAGGTACGGATCAAAAATCGAGTGAATGCTGGGAGTGCTTGAGGGGGTGGCTCCAGACTGGTGGTTTATTGTAAATTTGGCTGAAAATGCGCAGATTTGGTCTAAACCCGAGGTTCTCAGACTCGGCACTATTGGCACTTGTGACCTGGGGGCTGTGCTGTGCCTTGTGGGATGCTGAGCAGCATCTCTGGCCGTCACCCTCTGCCTTCCAGTAGCAGCTCTCTTTTGGGACAAGCATGTGTCTCCAGATAGTGCCCAATGTCCCCTGGGGGCAAAGTCATCCCTAGGTGAGAATCTGCTGGTCTGTACGCAGGGTTCCTTTCTCGGCAGGGTTCCTTTCTCGGCAGGGTTCCTTTCCTGATGCTCACCTGGAGCCTGAGGCCTGAACGGGAGGGTTGAGAGCTGAGTGCAGGCCGAGCTTGGGTGCTGCAGCCTCCGTAAACAAACAGTCTAATCCCGGCCCCTCCTCTCCAGCCGCCTCCTCCCTGCGCATTGTTTTCCTAACTGTCAGGGAAGCCTGGGAGCACGCTGCGGTCTCAAAGAGGAGGTAGATCAATAAGAACCGAACTCATTTTGTTGGTGCAGTGTTGGACTCTCCGGCACGGTTCTGTAGGGGGCTAGAGAGTGGGGTGGGCGCCGGTGGGCGGGCAGGTGCTTCCGAGCTCCTAGGGACCCTGCGGTGGGAACTAGCCTGTTGTGGGTTGTGGGCAGGGCTGTGTGCACTGGAATCTGAATCTGGGGAGGGGGGTGCCCTGAGGCTGCCCCAGCCTGCTGCCTGCGTGTCCCTCAGCAGGCACCGGGCTGCTCGGTCCCCAGCTCCGTGTGGCATGTCTGGGCTTGTGGTTCTGAGCTTTTCCTTCTGGAGCTGATGGGAAAGCTGGCTCCCCAGCACCCACCCAGAAGGGCCTGGGATCCTGCACATCAGCCTGCCTGCTAAGTGCTCTGTACCGTGTGCCCCGGGGACTGCCAACCTAGATCGCACACAGTCAAACTCTGTCCTCACAGGGTTCGGCCTTGTCCCAGAACGCTGCCTGAGACTTTGACCTGAAGTGCTAACAGTGACCAAGGCCCTGGGATCTCGTCATCAAGTCCACAGGCTGCCTCAGGAAGTGGCTTTAGACCAGGGGTTGCACATTTACTTGAGGAGCCAGAGAGCAAAAATGTCAGGTTGTGGAGGTCGGTGGGGGGTGGGGTGGGGGCGGGGGGTGGGGTGGGGGCGGTGGGGTCTGTTACAACCGCTCATCTCTGGCTTGAGTGTGTGTGCAGACACAGCCCGTGCAGACAGGGGTGGGTGAGACTGTCTTGCAGTCCAAGTTTCCTTACAAAAGGCAGGTCATGGACAGCAGTCTGGCAGGTTCTCAAACGGTTCAACATAGCAGGACCGTCACATGACCCAACGATTCTCCTAGGTGTGTATCCAAAGTGAAAGCAGGCATGTGAACAGGTACTTGTGCACCGCACATTCCCAGCGGCACTGGTCACTGCAGCCAGCAGGTGGGAACAACTGGCATCCATCCGCCGGGGAGGGGGTAATCTCAGTGTGGTGTGTTCATATGGGGGAGTACTATGCGGCCAAGAACAGGGTGCCGTTTCGGAATGGGCCTCAATTGAAAGCATGTGATCAGTGAAGCAGGCCCGTTACTGAAGGATAAATCCTACGGAGACATGGCTGGGGGCAGGATGCTGGGAGGAGGGTGAGCTACTGTTGATTAGGTACAGAGTTTGTTTTGGGGATAATGAAAATCTTGTGTGTGGTATGTGGTGCCAGTTGGACCGCATCGTCGCTATTTGTATTACCTTTGAGTTGTAGACGCACGCATGGTTGAAACGGCACATAGTATGTTACTCTAAATTAAAAAGTGGCTTACAGAGATGGTTCTCGGGCAGCAATCCGCAGCCCCTGAATGAGACATCTGTGCCGTCGATTTCAAGGGTGGGGTTGGACTCAGGAATAACTGGGCCAGCTAACGGGTTGACCTGAACAAGGAGGGTGAGTTGGGTTCTGCAGATGGGTAATTCGTTACAGCTCTCAGTGGGACCTCACCTTCTCTCCCCTTACCCCACCGCAGGGATTCTCAGCACCCGCCTCCTCACTCAGGCTCCTGGGCTTGCGTGGTGGCTCCGTGCTGCTAGTGGGTTTTCGGGTGATAATTAGGTGTGTTTGGGTGCCGTGGGCCTGAAGACTTTGGATAGCCCAGAATTTAACTATGCAACGTCAACGTGAGCTCCGTGCGTGCACATGTGTACAGGCACCCATACATACGTGTGTGTGTGTGTGTGTGTCAGTAATTTTCTCAGCTCCGTGGACTCTGTTATCATTTGGCCGTGGTGCTTTGTGTTGGTGGCTGGGTGACCAGTGCAAGTTCCTCACGTCTCTTACCTTCTCCAGGGAGCGCATGGAGCTTCTGGAAGAAGCCAAGAAGATGGAGATGGCCAAGTTCCGCTACATCCTGCCGGTGTATGGCATTTGCCAGGACCCCATGGGCCTGGTCATGGAGTTCATGGAGACGGGCTCCCTGGAGAAGCTGCTGGCCTCCGAGCCGTTGCCGTGGGACCTGCGCTTCCGCATCATCCACGAGACCGCGGTAGGCATGAACTTCCTGCACTGCATGTCCCCGCCACTGCTGCACCTGGACCTGAAGCCTGCAAACATCCTGCTGGACGCCCACTACCATGTCAAGGTGAGGGCCTCCCGTTCAGGGTGTGGGTGGCAGGGCGGGGGTGCTGGAGGAGGGCAGGGGGGCTGCGGGGTCAGGAAGACCCTTCGGGGCAGTGTGAGGGTGGAAAAGAGCTGGAAGCAGAGGCCTTTCCGAGCGAAGAATGTCTGGGATCTCCAGTGGTTGGTGTAAACACCAAAATGTGTGCCTGGAAAATAGACCCTGAGTATGGGCCATGCCTCCAGATCCTGGACCAGGCTGTGCATTCCGGGACCTTGGAGAAAGAGGCTGTGGACCTGCGGATTCTGGTCATAGTGGGTGTCTCAGGAAAGTGGGTGGGAGATCAGGCCGACTCCATGTGAAGCTGTGGCCTTGGGCTGCCCCCCCTTGTCGGTCGCAGAGGCTGGGGTGGAAGGGATGTGGGGTCCTCTGAGGTGGAGGCCGTGGAGTCGTGATGAAGGGGCCCCTCCAATGGGCTCCTCCTGTTCCAGCAACGCGAGGCCTGGGAGGAGGGCTGCACTTTTTTCATTCTGTTTCCAGTCAGTTTATAAAACAAAAGTATAGTGAATAGTAGAACTAAAAACCAGGTGCCAGCCACCTGGAATTGGCAGTTAGGGGTGCTGTCAGGCTTGCGTGTCTGCGAGTGTGTTCTCCTCTGGCAAGCCTGCGTGGGCTGGGTGTTGTGTGGTCCGCGCCATGGGGGGTACACGCCATGGCTTTTTCCCACATGGTGATGCTCACCTGCTCGGAAGGCCCTGTCCCATCATCCTGCGCATTAGCGAGAAGGGTCCATTGGCATGAACAATGGCCCGAGTTCCCTCCTGGGTCACACTGGGGACCCAAGAAAGGGACTTGCTTGCGAGCTCTGACGCGTTGCTGTTCTGGCCGCACTTGCAGGACCCCTCCCTGTTGGCCTGAGAAGGAGGGACCTGAGTTCAGTCCGGCCCTGCCCCTGGCTCTGTCTGGGCCTCAGTCCTCACCCGTGGCAGGACTGTGGTGCCGGCCGGCCCCCCACCCAGCGGCTCCATGTGCCCAGGCTTTGCCACAGGCAGCTCAGTCCTGGCTGGGCCTGCCCGAGGCCGGGGGAGGCGGAATTCGGTTTTCACTTGGGGCCGTAATTACAAGTTTTCCCTTCTGTAGGTGTCACTCAGTAACAAGAGTTTAGCTGAGGGTGGACGCAGTGTCCTGTCTGATGTCCTCCTGGTCGGGAGGGCTGGCTGCACACCACCCACGGGAGTCCTCACTAGCAGTGTGCGCTCTCTCGGGCACCCGGTGCAGACTGGACCCTTTGTTCTCAAACTCAACATCACACAAGGAAGGGGAGGCAGTGACAGGCCCCTGCTGTGTGTCAGGGGCCCCACTGCAGGAGCCCCCTGATCTTCAACGTGGGGGACCGAGTGGATAGTGGCCTTCAGCTCCTGCTAAGCTGCGGCTCAGAGGGTTAAATCACGGGCCAGTGTCACCCAGCTTGGGGTGGGGCTGGTACCGGGCAGGACTGGGTCTTCACAGAGAGCATCAGGCTTTTCTCCTCTCAGGTGTGGCGTGCAGGCAGGGGAGCCTTTAGGTGGAGGCAGCAGCCCGAAAACTTATAGGCAATTCTGGGATTCGGGGTGGGGGGAGCAGGAGTTGTTGGATTGGGGTGGGGGGTTCCGGGAGGCCCTTCCCCCACCCAGTGTTAGGGACTGTAGCCAGGTGCCTTTGAGGTGTCTCTCCAGAGTCACGGGCCCTCGTTGGCCCTGCTGGGCTTTTAACAAACTATAGAAATGATCCCGTAAAGTAGAGTCTTTGGCTGGGCTTTCATATCCACCTCTCCTAACAGGTCATATGGAGTGCATGAGGCATGTGGGCCTCCCTGAGGGACCCCGGTGACAGCGTCCTTCTCAGTGTCCTGCTTAGGAGCAGCACAGCCCTCCTCCCCCAGCACCGCCACCTGGTGGGTGCGGGGGAAACCTCTGTTGCTGTGAGGGGTCTATGACAGTCGTGTGCCTGGCCCGTGGAGGTGCTCGGTGAGGGCTCACGTCGTTTCTGTGGCTAGTGGGTAGCCCCCTCTGCCACATCTGGGATGTTGCCAGTCATCTGGGGACCATCCCCAGTGCCGGGTCCACAGCAGGCACCTGCCACATGCTCAGTAAGGAGCGGGATGCTGCTGTCTGAGTGTCCGATGCGGTGGCCTTGTCCTTGTAGGTCATACCTGACTGGCTCTTGAGGGGCCTCTATGGGAACCTGCCTTCCCCTCTTACAAGGGCGTGGCATCCCAGGCCCGGGGCTGCACACCCGTTTAACAGACGGGTGAGGATTCTGTAAAGAGCCGAGGGCGGCCTCACCGGGGATCCTGAGCAGGGTGCGGGGTAGAGCCTGCGTGGACTGGTCCCCGTGACAGGAAGTGAGGTGATGCTGCTGCTTCCAGGCCCAGGGCATCCTGACAGGCCCGTGTGGCGGCTTCGCCATGACTCCCTCTTAATCAGGCGAGTTAGTCACCTTTCACAGCCCCAAACAAACACGATGGGTTTGCACAACGCATCTTTCATTCTCAGAAATTGCTAGTGGGGTGCGGGAGGGCCGCGCAGCCTTGTTTGGGGCGTCAAGTCATTGATTGGCCAACCAGGCACTTTTCGGTCGGTGGTTATTTGATGCAATAAACCTTTATTCTAGAACCTTAAAATCAGTCAGCTGGCCCTGGGCCCTCAAGACTGCCTCTTGCCCATGGACAGGATGACCCGGATTTCACAGGAGCTACCTACTTTGCAAAGTGTGTTAAAGACTATTAAATTCGTACTTGATATTAATAGTAAATATACGAAATATCAATAGTAAAATGCTAATTTTAATATATCAGCAGTGGCCCTACTTCAAATTGAAGATGAAATGACTTTGGTTTAAAATCTCGCACTCACCCCTGGCCCAGTTGGCCCAGATGAGACTGGATTCCGAGAGGTTCCGAGGGCCCTGGTCTCCTTGGTCCGCAGTGAGTGGCCTCCCCACCGCTAAGGCAGCACAGCCCTGCCCTGCCCTGCCCTGCGTCAGTCTGGCGTGCTGGCCACGTGTTTGCTGTGCACAGGGATGGCCCGGCTCCCCCGGCTGAAGAAAGGGGGCAGGCCTGCGGAATGGGTGGGGGACACTACAGGCAGAGGGTCGGCCTGCACAAGTCAGAACTCTGATTTCCGAGTTTGCATTTTGATGTCAGAGCTTTTTACATAGACTTTATACTTATTTTCTTCCACTGAGTACATTGGAAGCTGGTGGCTGTGTCTAAAAACAGCAGAAGTGAGGAGAAAGGGCTGCCAGTGAGGTGCGGGCGGTGGGTGCCAAGGTCCCCGTATGGCTGTGAGCTGCTGTACGCATCTGCCAGGGCAGGGTGATGGGTTCGTTCTGGGGAACTGGCGCCTTCCCTTCCAGAGTGGGGAGTTTCCTGCAGGCCAGGGGCCCAGAAATGCCACGCTGGCTGCCCCCATGGACCCGGGTGCTCTTGCAGGCTTTCTTCCCATCGCCTCCCTGCAGATGTGGTCAGTGATCCCGTGAAGGAGCGGGTCATCAGTCCTAACTCCTCCCTGCCTCCTCCAGCAGTGGAGGTGACGCCAGGCCATTGGCTCACCTGGGAGCTGGCACAGGGGCCCAGAATTAAGTCCTGACTCAGCCCCATTTCCTATCGCGCTCCCCAGGTGTGTTTGAGGGGGAGCCCAGAGTTGATTAGGAGACTGAAAGGAATCTGCAAGCCTCGAAGAGAACATCAAGGGCCTGTTGTCCTGTGGACTCTGAGCCCCTTCATGCCAGCACCTGTGGCCTAGTCCCACCCATGGTGCTTCAGCGGCTTCGGAGGGGTGGGGGGCTGGAGGGCCAGCTGGTGACCTCTGAGAGTCTGTATGGCTTCACCTCCTTGGTGTGTGTGCCTGTGGAGGTGGAGGTGTGGAGATGGGGTCTGGGAGCTCCCACAGGCTGGCGGACCTTGGGGACAGAGGAGACTCATGCCAGCTCTTTATTTGGGGGTGTGTGTTTGGAGGAGCGGCCAGGAAGTATCTATGTGGAAAACAGCATTCCGTCTGGAGGGCGAGGCTGCGCGGTCTGTTTTGCTCGCTTTAAAGGGCTTCTGAAGGTGCAGTTCCCTTTAAAGAACTTGCTGCCACCTGCCCACCTGCCCAGCTGCTGTGGTTGCGTAACTGGATTTCCTTAGCACCAGGCCGGCTGGCCTCGCTCACACGTGTTGTCTGAAAACCCAGAACCTCTAAGCATTGCCTCTTCCCTGCGTGCCGATGCTGGCTGCCAGGCACAATGGCAGACTTGATGCCTGGTAGATGAAGGTGATGATCCTTCTGGAGTTCTCTCTCCCTGGTGAATTCCTTGCTTACAGCTTCATCTTCCCCCCACTCATCAAGCTCTTAACGGCTCCAGACCTGCTTCTTCCCGAGCTGCTGTGCTCCACCGCCTGCCCCAGGGAGCACTGTCCTAGCTCTCCATGTGAGTCCTGGATGTGCCCGCACCATCTGCCGCTGCAGGGAGAGACACGGACCAAGCCTCTGAAACAGCGACCCCTGTGCCGCGGCCACCACCATGCAGCCTGCTGAGCCGCCTCTGCCTCCTCTGTTACAGATTTCCGACTTCGGGCTGGCCAAGTGCAATGGGCTGTCCCAGGACTTTGGCGTGGATGGCGTGTGCGGCACCGTCGCCTACCTGCCTCCAGAGCGCTTCGGAGAGGAGGGCCAGCTCTTCGACACCAAGCACGACGTGTACAGGTGTGTGCAGGGCCCCTGTGGGCTGGCCTGGCGGGGGCTCTGCGCCCCGGTTCTTTATGCTCTGAGGGGCAGTTTCCCAGAGGTTCCTTGCTGGGATCAGATGCAAGGTCTAGTCCAAAGGCAGCTGGTGGGGACAGGCTGCCCCGGGTCCACAGGAGACAGACTGTCTCCTGTGGCTGCCGCTGCCGAGGGTGGAGGATGAGTGGTTGGTGCCAGTGTTAGGGCCAGTTATGTAACCAGACTGACAGCCTCTGCATTGGAGATGCTTTGGCATTTTGAGATGTGGGTTACGTAGCTTGTCTGCCTCAGACACCTGTGCTTTCGTGGCCTGTGGGTTCCGGCTCTCCGAAACGCGGCCCCTCTGGCCCAGTGGCTCACACCTCCTAACGTCACTCGCGTGTGACAGGAGCGCGGACAGCGGCAGGCTGTCGGTAAACGAGCATCAGTGGGATTTGTGTCCTCGATCAGGGATTTTCATCATTTTTCACGGCACAGACAAAAATTTTGCAGCACACCAAAAGCTGTATTTTTTGCTGATCTAATGGAAAAAAAAGGTATAATTTTGATTCCTTCACCCCGTACAGCTTTGGTGGTGCTGGCTGGTGTCATTTTCTTATTTGACAGCCTGAGAGAAAGGAGGGCAGTGCCCCTGACTGCACAGTCAGGCACCGCGCATTCGAGCGCTGCCTGTGGTGCGCCGGCTGAATGTTGCCGCCCCAGAGGACAGTCCCCGAGTCCTTGTGGCTTCCTCTTCCCAACTGTGAAGGTTTCGATGGCAAAGAACTTCTTGGAGAAGGAGAGAGGGAGGAAGGGTACGAGTGTGCATGTAAGCCCCGGAGCTTTGCCTGTCATTGCTGCTGCCTGGAGTCCCGCAGACTGGCATGACCGTGACCTTCGGGCTGTGCCTGCGCGTAGCAGGGCTTCGAGCGGCAGGCCGCCGGTGAGCAGTGCTTGGGATGCTGGTCACAGCTTGCAGAGTTCGGGGAGGGTCAGATCCTTTGTGTTCGAGTGGGGAGTTGGGGTGTGTGAGCTCATAGATTTCAGTTAATATCTGACGGAGAATCCTCGGTCTCTGTAGACAGCCACTGTCGTCTCAGAGCTAGGTGGTGGCTTAATGTGTGGATTCCTGGTTCTTTTTGGTTTTTGTTTTTCTGAATTTATCAGATTGAGCTATGTGTTGGTGTGTTCAAAGTCATTTTATACGTGATGTGGAGAGGGTGGGGCAAAAACAGGTTGACAGTTGTTTGTGTAGAAAATGATACAGTCGTGAATAAATGATAATGCAAGAATTCACTGGTTTGTGCATTCACCACGGTAACCCGACTTTTGCCGCGCCCCGGGTGTCCTTCCTAGCAGCGAGGGGGGCCCAGGGCAGGGTTGCCAGCACATCCCCCGAGCAGTCTCCGGCCATCTGTCCGGTGGACTCCCAGTGAGCGAGTGACCTCCTAGGCCCAGCGCTGCGGTCAGTGTGAGACGCCCAGTGTTTGCAGGGGGGTGGCAGTGAGTTCCGCCTACGGGTGAATGCAGCTGATAGCGGCGCCCCTTTAGGGGGCTCCCTCCTGGAGCTGGCACGTCAGCCCCACTGGCTGGGCTTTGTCCATTGGCACGTGTCCGAGCCGTCCTCATGTTCCACATTCAGCCTGTTTGCCTGTTTAAAACGGTTCATGAGAAACGTCTTGCTGTCATCTCTGTCTCGAAAACCGCAGGCACTTTCTCTGGTGTGACGCTTTGCACGAGAGCTGCGGCTCTGTTTGTGGGTCTGGCTCACAGACACTAACCTGCTCGGTTTCCCTGCAGCTTCGCCATCGTCATCTGGAGCGTGCTGACGCAGAAGAAGCCGTTTGAAGGTAAGCGCACTTACCTTCGGGGGCAGTGCCTCCGTCTCCTCTGGAACAGTGGCAGGCCCGCTGCGTGGTTCTTTCTCTGCTCAGGTGGCGGCTGTGGTCTGCACTCCCAGTGTAGGGGTCATCCTGAGGGAGGGGGCTGCGCTGCCTTGCCCAGCAGGTTGGCATGGAGACCTGTGGCCACCTCCTTGCAGGTGGCCCCGTGTGCCGACCGACACAGTGCTCTGAGGTGTGATTCACTCACAGGAATAGGCACAGGTGTGCAGGGCTCTGGTCAGTGGTGTTTTTAGGGGCCAGCTAATTCTGACTTGTGTGTGATATAATACACAAAGAAAATTGGTTGTTGTAACCATTTCAAGTGTACAATTCTTTGGCATTGAGTACATTCACTGTATCGTACAATCACCACCACTGTCTAGTTCCGGAACATTCTCATCCCCCAAAAGGAAACCCTGTGCCTGTTAAGTAGGCACTTCCCGTCCCCCAGGCCCCGCCCCCAGCGACTTCAGCCTGCTCTCTGTCTCTGGATTTGCCTGTTGTGCTTATTTCCAGCTCGCTCTTTTGCTGGTTTTCTCATTTTTAACGGTGAGGAAGTACCCAGGAACCGAAATTTACGATCTTGACCATTTTTAAGCGTATAGTTTGGTCGTGTGAAGTACTTTCGCGGTGCCGGGCAGCCAGTGCCAGAATTGTCGAGTAGATTTGGGCACAGCTGGGTGACCCGGGTCACCGACACCCGCCCCGGGGCTGTCTGCGGCCTTTCTCCCCCTTCCCAGCAACTGCTGTTCTGGTTCCTGTTCTCAGGGTGTTAGTGCCCCCCCCCGGCTTGGTGAAGTCTAGTGCTTTCTGCCGTATTTTGGAGAGTTTCATTTCCTCTGTCGGCATATCTGGGCCACGCACAATATAGCGTCCTGACCGGAAATACCTAAAAACGCAGGTCACCGTCAGCATGTGGCTCCAGGCTGTGGAACCTTTGCTGGAAGAGACGCAGACGAGGCCCTCGTAAGGTCAAGTCCATGCTGTCTTTCCACCTGCCACCCGGTCTCCCTGACTCCTCCTCCACGGAGGTCCAGGGTCTGGATTGTTTTAGCCTGGCAGCATGCCAGTCTGGCATGAAGTTATCTGACGACGCGACACCCAGGGCCAGGTACATGGTGTTGACGCCGAGAGCTGAGGCCCGCTGCTCTGTTGCGGGTATGTAGGGAGGAGTTCAAGGTGCAGAGGCAGAAGGTGCCTCATGGACTTGATCTGCGCCTGGTGGCAGAACCTCCTCTGGTGTTTAGTGTGCTGCTGCTGTATTCAGAAACCCTGTTGGGCGTTGGGAAGGCCGAGTTCTCATGGAAATAACGTGTATGTGCCTACGATAGTTATTGCACAAGATTTAACGGGAAAGCGGAACAAAACATCAGGTAGATCCTGGCAGCCGCCGGGGGCTTGGGGCCAACTTCCCACACCTGCTCCGCTGCCGGGACTCTCCAGGCTCCCAGGAGCTCCTGGCCGTGGGTGTGCTGGGAACTGGGGTGGGGGCAGGTCTGCTGGGGACAGAGTGCTCGGAGTCCAGCCTGTCGGACGGTGTGGTTTTAGGCTGAGTGGAGAAAACCGTCGGGCCCCCTGGGGGCCCTCAGTCTGTGACCAAGGTGATGGTATGGTAATAAGCCCAATCGTATTTCTGCAGGAGGTTGGAAAGGACAGGTGGGGCCCCACGTTATGAATTTGGGAGACCCTGTTTGCACACCCTGCACTGCTGAGGCCAGCCGGCGGTCTGCACTTTGAGACGGGAATCGGAATTCAGGGTGACCCCGTCATCGCAGGGAGATTTGGATGCACGCGGGGGCTGGGCCGTGTGACTCCGGCATGCGTGCATGGTGCCTCCCTTTGGCAGGCATGGCCACTCTGGAACATGTCTCGTCAGAAACTTCCCTCCTTTGAACTCGGTTTTCCTTTGAGTTGGCTGCCCGGAAAGATTCGCTCTGTGATACAGCACAAGGTTTCCTTCCATTTAGTGTTTCAAACCAGGAAGGTGGAGAACAGGTGTGCCTGGGAAGAGAAGGTTAATGAAAGCTCTGTGCTCTGAGAAGGAATTGGGTGGGGTCTCCAGGCTGCAGTGTGAGGGGGGGCAGGGACACACGCCTTCCCACAGCTGTGGTTCCTCCTGGAGCAAAGGGAGCCGGCCCCTGGCCGTCCTGACCCGCGTGCATTCCCTTTGCAGATGACAGAAATTTCCTGCACATCATGATGAAAGTGTCGAAGGGCCACCGCCCGGAGCTGCCGCCTGTCTGCAGAGCCAGGCCGCATGGCTGCAGCAAGCTCTTAAACCTCATGCAAAGATGCTGGCACGGGGACCCTCGCGAGCGGCCCACCTTCCAAGGTGAGCGCCTGCAGACGGCTCCCAGCACAGTGCTCCTGAATGTTGCTACTCCGTCCATCGGCTGGGGTCCCGAGAGAGTAGATGACGAGGACAAGGTCTGGGATGAGGGCTGGCCCCGAGGGGAGGGCTGTGCACCCAGGCAAGCCCCGCAGGGACAGCGTGGCCTCAGCATGTCGGCGCACAGGGCCGGGCCAGGCAACTGGAGCTTTAGGTCGGTGCTAGCCACCTACCCCACTGCAGCCAGGGGCTGGGCTTGCTGCCCTGGGAGCCTGTCCTTGGTGTTTCAGGTTCACATACAGCAATGCATCTTTCAGGGGCTGGCGTGACCGCCAGCCCGTGGCTTTCTTTCCCTTTTTCTTGGGGTCTTGTCGCCATGGAACAGATGTGTCACTTGGCGAGGATGTGACCTTGGTGGATTTGAAACTGATCACACTGCATTTAAAACACAGGCAGACCCATGAGTGAGGTGGGGCGAGGGGGGGCCCACGTGCCGAGATGCTGGTGGGTCGGGCACTGTCCCCCAGCTCTGGAAGGCTGCTTTGGGACACTGGAGCAACGTGACTCCTTGAGTCTGGTGAGACCTGCACAGGGTGGCTGACGGGAGGCCCCGGGGTGGGCCGTGAGGTCAGCCAGGGGCCAGCAGTGAGGGAAGTCACCGTGCTGACCGAGTCCTTGAGTTGCAGATGCTTTGGGTGTCACCTCTGGCACCCCCACTTGCAGTGGCATGTTTATGTCCAGTGTACACCAAGGTCATTGTCCAAGTGATGCATCCTGTTTTGTTTTCTCCCCAAAAGAAATCACTTCCGAAACCGAGGATCTGTGTGATAAGCCTGATGAGGAGGTGAAAGAGACCACTCAAGATCCAGATGTAAAAGACCCTCTGGAGCCCAGGAGCGAGGTACGGGGACCCGGAGGCAAACTTTGGGCTGCCTGGGAGTTTAGTGTTCCAAACCAAGGCCTCTCGTGTGCAGACCCCCTTGCTAGCCTGGGCCCCTCATACCCTCATTCCGAGGCTTGGCCTGACCTCTGAGCCCATTGCGCGTCAGACGGTGGTGTCAGCCCTGTGCTCAGTGACAGGAGGGCAGGTCCCACGGCAGTCTCAGTGGCCCCAGATTTATTCCCTGTCCGACTGTGCCCGCTCCCCACCGCCTATGTGGTGACACAGGAACGGTGTGGGCCCGTGTGTGATGTTAAGAAACTAAAACCACCGGTTGGGTGTTCTTTGAACCTGGGGACTGAAGGCCCCTGGCAGGCCCGGTTGACAGGTCTCCCAGAGGGAGACCTGGGCTCTGAGGGTCTTCGGAGGGTCTTCACAGCCCTGGCCTGGGGGTCTTCTCATACATGATCTGTTCAGTGAGTGTCAACATGGGCGATGGAAGGTGTGATGAGGAGCTCCCAGGGCTGGGGCTTATGGAACACCTGTGTAAAGTACGGCCCGATAACTAACCCTAAACATGTGGTCTGCTGTTGGGCGGTCCGCCCCAGACTGTTGATGTGAGGCTGGGAGATAAGTGAACATTTATGGTGCTTCCACTGTCTGAATGGCATGTGCCTGAGGTTAGGGAGCAAAGGTGCCCCGGGGAGGAGACCGGGTCCCCTGATAAGGAAAATATGGGCACTGGACAAATGGGTGTGGTTGGCACACCACACACCAGGTCAGTGCAGATCAGCACCTCCCCAGGAGAGGGAGGGTTCGGGGTCAAACGGGCATGAATCAGGAAGAGCCCCGAAATCGGCCGGATCTCTGCCTTCCCTGATGTCTGAAGCCCTCTGAAGGCTGAGTCACAGCGTTGTCCCCGTAGCTGGGCCCCAACCCCGCCCTGTGCACACACAGCCTTGATCCGGGCTTGCACAGCTCCGAGGAGAGGGTGCAGGTGGTAGGCAGTGTGGGTGGGGGGCAGGAGGAACGGGGTGCCCCAGCCCCGGTCACCCCTCTTTGTTTTGTACCCGTGCTGACCTGCGTGGCGGACACTGCCCAGCACTCAGTGTTCATGTACTTGCAGCCTGGTGATGTTCAGCTTTTGGTACCCACAATCTGCCACGGCGTGGGGGGGCCCACGGCAGCCTGGTGGTGGCCTTGGCATTTTTTTTATTAAGTCAGGCTTTCCTTACAAGGTCTTTCCGCCCCGTGGGCCAGTGCAGTGTCACTGGGCTCCATGGCGCCATGTGCAGGGTAAGCAGGATCTCAGTTCCCTGCGCAACGAACCAGGGACCGCATGTGCCCCTTCCTTCCCTCCGCCTTCCCCCATCTGTGGTGGAGGGAGCCTCATGCCCCTCCCTCCGTGCGTCCTTGCAGGCACCCGTGTCCACGCCCCTCAAGCGAGCCTCGGCCCCGGCCTTCGATAAGGACTACAGCCTGTCCGAGCTGCTGTCTCAGCTGGACTCAGGCATCTCCCAGACGCTCGAGGGCCCCGACGAGCTCAGCCGCAGCTCCTCCGAATCCAAGCTTCCGTCGGCGAACAGCGACAAGCGGCTGTCGGGAGTGTCCTCTGTTGACTCTGCCTTCTCCTCCAGAGGGTCCCTGTCCCTGTCTTTTGAGCGGGAGCCTTCCACGGGCGGTGAGCGGAGGGCCCTGTGCTGGGGGAAATGACGAGCGTCATTATGGGGGTGGCAGTGGGCAGGGTGCACTTACCAAAACCAATGAGGTGCCCTGGTTCCTGACCCAACTCCTGGTTCTCTGCTTCCTCCCTCCCTTCACTGATGCACTGGGGGTGTCCGTTGTGTGCTTGGCTCCTTGAGCCCAAACCTCAAGATACACCTTGACCAGGCTGGTGACAGTGAAGTGTTAAAGGGTCGCACACCTGGCTGTGCAGGAGTGTCTTACCTGTGCCAATGCCTGTGCAGGAGGGAGGGAAGGAGGGAGGAGCCCCCAACCTCCCTCAGAGTTGCCTGCTCCTGGCCCAACCTCCAGACGGGGCCCTGTGCCCCTTGTCCCGTTAGCAGTCACCACCATCTCTGACAAGCCACCTGTACAGGATGGCGAGCATGGTTTTTATTTTGCAAATTGACAAAAGGGCCCCTTGAGGTCGTTCATTGGCCTGCCCACCACATCTGGGATTAAACCAGCAGGGACAACAAGGCACGTTCAGGGAGGAAGCGATCTAGAGCCGGTGGGGAGGCGCGGGCCCCATCTGGCCACCAGCCTAGCTCAGGGGAAGCCCGTGGGCAGGAGCCTTGCTGACCCTTCCTGGCATCTGCTCTCCCCGCAGACCTGGGCACCACCGACATCCAGAGGAAGAAGCTTGTGGACGCCGTTGTGAGTGGGGACACCAACAGGCTGATGAAGATCCTGCAGCCCCAGGACGTCGACCTGGTCCTGGAGGGTGGCACCAGCCTGCTGCACCTGGCCGTGGAGGCCGGGCAGGAGGAGTGTGTCAAGTGGCTGCTCCTCAACAACGCCAACCCCAACCTGACCAACAGGAAGGGCTCCACCCCCCTGCACCTGGCCGTGGAGAAGAGGGTGCGGGGTGTGGTGGAGCTCCTGCTGGCCCGGAAGATCAGCGTCAATGCCACGGACGAGGACCAGTGGACGGCCCTCCACTTCGCAGCCCAGAACGGGGACGAGGGCAGCACGCGGCTGCTGCTGGAGAGGAACGCCTCCATCAACGAGGCGGACTTCGAGGGCCGCACGCCCATGCACGTGGCCTGCCAGCACGGGCAGGAGAGCGTCGTGCGCATCCTGCTGCGCCGAGGCGTCGATGTGGGCCTGCAGGGGAAGGATGCCTGGCTGCCGCTGCACTACGCCGCCTGGCAGGGCCACCTGCCCATCGTTAAGCTGCTGGCCAAGCAGCCGGGGGTGAGCGTGAACGCCCAGACGCTGGACGGGCGGACGCCCCTGCACCTGGCCGCCCAGCGAGGGCACTACCGCGTGGCCCGCATCCTCATCGACCTGCACTCCGACGTCAACGTCCACAGCCTGCTCGCGCAGACACCCCTGCATGTGGCCGCGGAGACAGGGCACACGAGCACCGCCAGGCTGCTCCTGCACCGGGGTGCCAGCAGGGAGGCGGTGACCTCGGAGGGCTTCACTGCCCTGCACCTGGCTGCCCGGAATGGGCACCTGGCGACCGTCAAGCTGCTGGTGGAAGAGAAGGCTGACGTGCTGGCTCTGGGGCCCCGGAACCAGACGGCGCTGCATCTGGCCGCAGCCGGTGGGCACGCAGAGGTGGTGGAGGAGTTGGTCAGTGCCGACGTGCTCAACCTGTCTGATGAGCAGGGGCTCAGCGCCCTGCACCTGGCCGCCCGGGGCAGGCACGCTAAGACGGTGGAGACGCTGCTCAAGCACGGGGCGCACGTCAACCTGCAAAGCCTCAAGTTCCAGGGCAGCCACAGCCCCACTGCCACGCTGCTCCGGCGGAACAAGACCTAGCTTGCCGCCCTCGGAGACTGGGGCCCCGTGCAGGGTTCTGGTCCTGTCGTTGTGATCCACAGTGGGGACAGAATGATGCTGTGCTGGCCAGCAACCTCACCTTGTTGATGGCCTGGCGGCATGTCATCCGAACAGGCCATCAAGGGGCTGCCGACTCTGGGTGCGTGCCAGGAGTCTGTCTGTGCGGGTCACCCTCCAAATGAAGGTGGTTAAAAGGTGCTGATCTGTCCACCCATCAGTGTGTGCCCCCCAGTGTCCGAGGCACGATGGGTAGAAATCATTTCGTTGTGCTCCTGCTTCTGAGGCGGGTCCTTCGGCGACTGTCACGGACGCTGTCAAATCTGCTGTGTCCCAAGCGGAGCCACCGGGATGCCCCAGCCTGAGGATGCAGGAGTGGGAGGAGCTGTGTCCTCCATCTTCATTTGCAGCGGCCGACGGAGCAGACCGTGTTGGAGTGCGTTAGCGGAATTCTCGCGTTACGGAACACCCTCACTAGGCGAACACAGCATCATCTGTTCCCGTAAACCTCTTAAAAAATGTTCGTAGCGTCTGATAGTCTGGCCCGTGTGTACTGTGTAAAAACTGATACTGCTTGTTTATCAAAGTCGATGAGTTTCCATCTCTGACACAGACTGCATCTGCATTGTTCCGTGGGACAACACGCCTTCCTGCAGGCCTGTTGTTGTCATCCATGTCTTATTGCATAAAATGCGTTTTGAATCCTAGAGCCAAATATGCAAGAGGCATTTAAAAATTCACCTGTCACCTCAGTTTTGTACTCAGAACAGTATTACCTAGTTAGGTGAACCTCACTTGTCTTCTTTCCAGCTGCCATTTTGGGGGTCTCAGGCAGGCTCTCTGACCTGTCGGCATACCTCTAAGCGGGTAACCCCCGAGGCGGCCCCAGGAGACCAGCCGACACTCTCGGCTCTAAAAGATGCGGTGACCTAGCCCCGGTCACCCCTGTCATATGTGCTCCATATGGCGTGCCCCCCGATTTTGTTATGAGAGTGCATTTGCTGCGGGAGATGGTCCTGTTTGCGAACGTGACTTGTGCTGTATGATACAGAGATTGATATTAATATACCATGTATATTAATGTGAGTCTGTGGGCTGGATATTTCTTTTCTATGACAGGAAATATCCAGACTGCTTAGAACTGGCTATGTTTTAATATGCCTCTTGCTTTCACTATGATGTGCTCTATGTTGTTTTAAAGATTGCTGGTAACATGAAATCTTGGACATAAATAAATAAAGCTAGGTTGTTGGCTACCATTTCTGAAGTCAGCGAGACTGCTTTTTCTTATGAATGAACCTGAGCAGCTGGATGTCTGGGAAGCCAGTGCTTCGGGCAGTCATGTGTTGTTGGAGAGGCCCTTGCAGAAGGGTAGTCCGTGGGCGCTGAGTTAGCCACATGATGTGGGGGGACGGAGGGAGGGGGAGGAGGGACCCAGGCTTCCTGCCTCCTCCCCTGGACTGCCCCCCCCGCCCCACCCATGTGGGAACCAGCAGGGAGGTGGGTTAGCCTTGGCAGAAGGCGCTCCCAGCACCACAGTTTCTCTCCCTTTCTAGGAGTTTGTATTCTTACTTTTACTTGTTAACTTTACAATTTGAAGTAATTTCAAATTGCAGAAAAGTGATGAAATAGTACAAAGAAGTCAGGTGTACCCTTCACCCAGATTCCCCAGTTCTTTACATTTCAGCTCATTTGCCTGATCGTTCTGTTTTCTTTCTCATGTACCCTCTACCCATTCATCCATGTTCCTGTCCCTCCACCTGTCCATCTGTCCATCTACCCACCATCCATCCATCCATCCATCCACCTGTGTAGGTCACAGACAGTGTACCCTATGACCCCAAATATTTGTGTGTATTTCATAAAAACAAGGACTTTCTCCTATATGGCCACTGTAACTGAACCCACGTTGTCTCTGACAATGTGTTGTCTGCGTGTACTTACATCAGTGTGGGTTCAACTCCATTGTTACTATCTTCATGTTCAAGTTGAGCCTAGTGTAGCCAGGTTGCCTTCATGCTGGCTCTGGTATGCCTTGGCCACATCCCCGCCACCCTTGAGCAGTTCCTGCTTTCTGACACAATGAGAACTCCAGGCTCATCTTGCTCTTGCTCAACCCCAGCCTCAGAAGCAGTCATTTCTCCCAGGTAACAGGTTTTTTTTTGTGGAGAATGGTACTTAGAAACCAAGATCAGGGTGTTAGATGTGCTCATTGTTCCTGGGGTGCCACTGCTCTCAGCAGACAGACCTGGGAAGTACGTGTAACTCATGTGTGTAAACATACACATCTCTTTGTTATTAAGGACCACACTGATGCCTTCAATTACAGTCTAACTCCGCAGGGTTATTCTAGTTAATCCATATTATATCTGCTTCCTCTGACAGAGGGTCGATCCTCCGCGCCCTCAACATGTGTGCGTAATTGGTCTACCTCTTGTGTGCAAGGAATCTCTCCTGCCACCACGCTGGTGGCCTCAGCCTATGCCCACACCCGTGGGCTGAGCCAGCCTTGTGCCCAGCAGCGTGCCAGTTGGAGGCACTGACCTATGAAGTGACAGGGTTGGTTTTTTAAAGCCTTTGGGGCTGGGAATCAGGAACTTTTTCTCACTAAAACTCTGCCATTGGGCTTATCTTTCCCTTTTTTCCATCAGGTACTTCCACATTTTCCTTTATCCCTCAAGATAGTAATAGTTTTCCAAGGTTACAATTTTTCCCAGAAAACTTGGGCGCTATTTTCCCCCTTCCCTCTGAGCCCTGTTTCACGCTTTTTCATTCAGGAGCACTCTCTGGTTTGAAGACTGCATGTACTTTTCTCCTAGACCTTCTACTTTAGGTCAAAACTGCCCCTTTGTACCTGGGAGGAAGTCAGAGGGAGTCTGGAACATTCTGTGCTGTGCTGTGGCTGAGGCGGGGTCCTCTGGACCCCCTCAGCTCGTTCCTCCTGGGCCCCAGCCCGGGGTGGTGTCAGAGGGATGCCAGCCTGCCTGCAGCAGTCCTGAGACCTGGAGGCGGCAGGTCCCAGGAGAAGGGGGTGCCCTGGCTGAGCCCCCCAGGCACAGAGCAGTGCCCTCCCACGCCGACCTGCACGCCCACGGGTGATCTTGCTCACTGTGGTCCGGCAGCTGGGGAATGATGCCAGAACCAGGGGACGCAGCACCAGACGGGCCCTGGTTACGGACCAGGGTGTCCAGTTAGGGACCCCAGCCAAGGTCTCAGCCTCGTCCTCAGCTTCAGTCCTGCCACTGTTCACATTCTGCCAACTGGGCACCAAGAGCCCAAGTCTGCGCAATGCTTGTACCCATCTTGCCTCCAGCCAACCGAGAGGCGTGGCCCCTGGGCTCCACTGCCTTGTGACCATTGCCGGCGCCCTCACAGACACATACCTGAAGCCACGCTCTCCAAGAGCAGAGAGCATGGACACCTGACCCGGGAATGGCGCGTCCCTTTGGGTGCCATGGTTCCGTGACTCTGTGTCCTACAAATCTTAAGAAATTTGGGTGCAGAGTCCTGAAGTCCCAGCTGGGTGAGGGCAGCTGCCAGTCAGCCTCCCGATGCCCTCGCCTTGAGGACTGGCCACATGGGCGCCGTGTATCCCAGGGCTTCCTTAGCGGATACCTGGCTGACCCCTTGGCCACTGCACTCCCCAGAGCTGAGCAGCTAAGGGTCACCATCTTCCGGGTCACTGGACCCAATTCCAGCTCTCCGGGGCCTTTGTTTGCGGCAGGCATTTCTCTGGGCCAAGCATTAGCTGCTCATTTCAAAAGCATGGGCGTGATGGGCGGGGTCACTAAGGCTGCCTGTTGGCACTGCAGCAGAAAGGAAGCAGGCGTTGCAAAGTTGCCACTCAGAGGAAAGGGAATCCCCGCCTCCTCGCAGCTTACGTCTGGATGGCCAGGTTCTAGAGAACTTGGACTCTTAATCCTGGACTTTTTCCCTCCACTTACTCTTCTCCCTCCTGTCCCTCCCTCTAACCACCTTCCTGCCATCCTCCTCCTCCCTCTCCTGTCCCTCCCCATCTTGGTGATTAGTTGCCATGTGAAGTCAGGTTCAGAACTCCACCAGACAAGGCCTGCACCGACATTCACAGACACACAAATACTGTGATCAAGGGGACAGTGGCACCGATGGTGACAGAGTAAGGAGGGACAAGGGACACTGGCTGAGTGGCCCGTTCCACACAATGGTACTAGTCACTGCTTTAGGCCATGGCAAAGAAAAATGTACAGTGTCAGGAATGGCTGGATCTAGGTGTTCACACAGTGCTACCTTTCCTCAATGTTGGTTTCACTACTGGGTGGGCCCCTTTGATAGGAAAATAGTCCTGACCCCTCCAAGCTTCAGTAACCTCAGCTTGAGGATCCCACTAGAAAGAGCTTTCTTCCCCTTCCAAAACCCCAAATTAAACATAACTCATAGATTCTTAGACACTTTTTTTTAGCCCTGAGAGTTACGGCACCTTACAATTGAAACAGGCATCATATTTTGCTTTTAGAGGTGCTTTTGATAACGATTTTAACACACATTTTAACATTTTATAACACACGGCATCCCAGGATTGATGCAATGTGGCTGACCATCTTCCCGGCTCTGCCCCCTCCCACGATTGTTTGTGGGAAGAGAATGTTCTGGTCAACCAAGCTGGGTCAAGCCAGTTGACTGTCCCTGACCGTGGGGGGTGGTAGTTTCCTAAAGGAAAATCAGGGTGCTCTTACTGGAAAAGGGGGGAGGGAGCCGGTTGTTACAGTCACACGGGGCCCCTCTGGAGAGGCCACAGAGGAGCCCGAACAACCTGCAGACGACAGGTGTTGTGTGTGGAATGTGCGTCTGCGTTTTCTCAGGGACACGGACAGAGGGCCCCCTGACCCGCAGCGCCCCTCTTGGAGCCCTGGGAGAAGGGCATTGGGTGTTCTGGAAGGGTCACCTGTCAGCCAGGCAGTGCAGATGTTGCCCGGTGGCTTTGAAGACACAGTGGGTGGGTCGGAGAGAGAACCCACGCCCTCCCGCAGATGTATCAGCTGGGAGAAGAACCCTGTTCTGGCACTGGTGGAGCCCCAAACCAACCTGGGAGTGAGGAAGAAGGCCGTCTCCAGTCACTGAGCTCTGCCTGAGAGAGGAGGCGCAGAGCTGGGGACCCTGCACAGAGCCGGGGTCCTGGTGCAGAGCTGAGCTGGGGTGCTTGCGCAGAGCTGGGGTCCCTGCCAAGGAGAATGGCACCCACACGTTCTTAAGCCAAAGGGAGCACCTAAGAAAGCACCCACATAACTGAAGGGGATGAAGCCCCCAAGTAACGGAGAAAAGCTCGTTCGGAACAGCCCCCTCGCTGGGGTGACCACCTCCCGCGACTGCAAGAGGGAAAAGCCCTTCTGCAGCTGCCAGGTGACTGCCGAGGGAAGGGGCAGCCGAGAGTGAGCGGCCTGCCTGGCCAGGGGCCAGTGCTGGCATCTATATCGTAAACGCACTAAAAGAAGCAAGCTCAGATTCAAAGGAACGTGTTCAGATGCCCGATGAGGGTGAGGAAGCGTGCGGTAGGTAAGCAGCCTGCAGGACAGGAGACGCCCCTCTTCCCCTCACACGCGGGACTGTGTGCTGTTGAAGAGCGAACACATAGCACGCGTGGCTCTTCCGTGAGACTCCCAGGGTGGGAGTGGTGCTGCCCAGAGAGTGTGGGCCCAGGGTGCCAGGGGGCCCTGCACTTGGTACGATAACATCTGGATTGGATGCTGACACTTGGAATGGAGCCTGGAGGTTTCAACAAGCCTCGGTCCCTCTGTGGCAACCAAAAAGAATTCGGTCTCCCTGAGGGTGTCTTCCTCCTTGTGCGACCGTCTGCCCCCAGCTGTGCCACTGGAAAAATAAGACCCAGGTGAGGTGGCGCCCAGCAGAACTGTGGTGAGGCCAGGGGGGAGGCAGCCCCAGCCCTGGGAGAAACCTGACTCTGGGGCGGCAGCTGCCTCTTCCGTGGCTGTGGTGGCTGCAGGACTCCCTACGTCTTGCTGTCCTCCCTGGGTGGCTGCGGGGAGACAGGCTGACCACAGTGAAAGCCTGCTAAGGAATGAAGGCCAACCAGCCGCCCTGGAGGAGAATTCTCCCTCACCTCCCTGCCTCTCCTGCGCCTCCTGGGAGCACAGCTGATGGAGGAGGAAGGACTCACCATGCGAGGGCTGCCTGGGTGGCACGGGGAAGGGCACAGAGCATGTGAGACCCCATCTTGGCCTTCAGGGGAAGGAAGAGGCAAGTGATGTGGGATGATGCTGGAGGACCCCATGCTGGTGACGTGCCCCAACACGAGGAGCCCAAACACGAGGTGCCCAAACACGAGGCCGAGCTGGTCTTTCCAGGGTGGGTGAGAAGGGTCAAGAGAGGAGCGAAGCCATTCATTCTGTCTGGAATGGAAGGGTCTGGAGGAGGGAGGGAGGGAGGGGACAGAGGCATGTCCCCTTGCAAGCAAGGGAGGCGCTTGCAAACACCTTCCGCCGCGGCAATGGCAGAAGGTGGCTTCCTGGGGTTTCCCTTTATGCAGGGACCGGGCAGAGTTGTGTTGTGACTGGTCCACGTGGTGAAGTTTTACTCAGCTTGACGGGCTGTTTCTGAAAGTGGTCACTCATGGGCTAGCCAGGGCCTGGCTGACACTTACGTGGCAAGATCGTGTGAATCAGTCTGCTGGCCACGTGGTTGGCGAACTTCTTTCCTGATCCACAGCATGAGAAGCACAGACACTGAGAACAAGCTTTTGGGACGTTAGTAACCATTTGACAGAGTGAGTTTATGATGGTTAGATCTGACAATAATAATGTGAACCTTCAGGGGTGAAGGCCCCCGACTCCAAAGGGAGAGAAGATGGGAGAGAAATGGGACCACTGAGCATCTCCCCCAGGAGCAGGGAGACCCAGGCCTCTCCCGCCCTGCGCAGCTGCCTCCCCTGCTCTTCCCGCACTCTGTCAAAGACGGTCAGGCTTGAGTCAGCTGGGCCTGGACCTGGTGACTCCATGTGTGGGGGTGGGGAAGGAGCTCAGTAGGAGGAACTAGGTTGATTCTACACACGAGGTGGGGACCCCAAAAAGCTGGGATTGTCTTCCGGAGGGCGGTCCCCTGGTAGTACAGGCGACCCCCAGCAGGTGAGTGTTCTAGGAATCCAGCGGTACCAGTGTACAAGCTGGCATTGTTGTGAGAGGCTACATTCGGCTTCAGTGGATTTTTTTGGAAGACTTTTTACAGTGTTTGCCCATCTCATGACGGGCGATTTACAAGCGCACCTGCCCGCACCATGCTAAGTGTTCAGCAGTTGTTGACTAAAAACGGCCTGACCCCTCGGCTCCATCCTCCCCATTCACCTGTTCTTGCCCCAAGTGACTTTTTTTTTTGGTTCCCCCAGTGAAAAAAGTCCTCAAAGGGAAGCATTTTGCCAACTTGGAAGAGGTGAAACAAAAACAGCAGAAGCACTGAAAGGCATCAAAATTGACAAGTTCAAAACCTGCTTTGAGCGGTGGAAAGAAACCTCCCGGTGGGTATATTGCATCACATGGAGACTACTTTGAAGGTGACCGAAGTTTAAACACATAAGAATAAATACACAAATTTAATAAATACATTCCGGGTTTTGGGGGTCCCCCCCTTGTACCCGAAGGTGAGAGCTGAGCTGCTCCCAGCCCTGCAGTCTCTCCCTTCTCTCCACACCCAGGGCCTCCAAACAGGAAAACCTCTGCAGCCTGATGCTTAAGGGTCCCGCGCCCATCATCCTGCCGTAACACCTGCCCATTGAGGAGCCTCACCCCTGCACACAGGACTTCCAAACTCCTGTTAGCAGCTCATGTCTGGGAAATAAACAGTGAGCCCACTGGACACAAAGAACGCCCCTCACGTGAAAGATGAAGATGCTATCCCCCAACGAGCAGAGAAAAAAATCAGAGAAAACAGAGAGTGTATGGATCAGGAGACAAGTGTGAAAAATCTACACTCATCTTAGAGGGAAAAGAGGAGGTTTTAAATAAATGGAAACCAGAACAGGAGTGTGTGTGTGTGTGTGTGTGTGTGTGTGTGTGTGAACATTTAGAGAACAGAAATTGGAAACTTTTTAATATGATGAGAGAAATGAAGCTCCTTAAAGAAGGAAAGAAAGGTCAGAATCATTCCGTGGGGCCCAGCATCCCAAAGCTGAGTTCCAGAATCAGAGAAAGAAGGTAACATCCCCAAATGAAAGGACATGAGTCTCAGACAGAGAAGGCCACCGTGTGTGCCAAGACCGGGGGTCAGCGCCCTGGAATGTCAGAACAGGAAGGAGAGGTGGCCCTAAAGCTTCCAGGGGTGTGGGTGGGCTTCTGAGTCTGAGGCCGCAGACCAAGCTCAGCCGAGGAGAACCTGGGACACCAGACAGTGATGCCACCCACATTCTGAGAAAGTGATTTCTAAAAATCTAGAGCTCCTTTTAACGTCCTCCTTCAGTTCTCAACTTCCTGCTCAGATTCCCATCTGTTAATCTCCCTGTGCCACCTTCCACCTACTTGACCTTGAAGTAGGAGCGGTATCTTCTAGTTGCTGGGTGGAGCTGACCGTGGGGCAGCGAGGCTGCGTCTACTCCGTCGTTGACCTACCGGGTGAGAATGTCATTTCGCTCACTATCATTTTCATTTCTAAAAGTTCTACTTCATTGCTTCTGCTTCGGCCTCCTTCCCCCGAGTGGCATCCGTGTTTAAGTCCTCATTTTACACGTGCAATCATTTTATTTTATTTTACTTTATTTCAATGCCTATACCTTTCGTTTATTTATTTTCCCTGCCTCGCTGCACACCCGAGGACGTGTCCAGCACTGGATGAGTAGAAGCGGTCGTAGTGAACACTGTGGTCCCTGATTTTGAGGGCGTGGTTTCGACACTCACTGGAGCGTGTTGCATTCGATGTAGTTTTTCCCTACACCTGCCTGTTTATCTGACATTCCCATCGGCGGAGATTTTTGGGGGTCTCACTTCTCTGTTTGCTGGGTCCGCTGGTGGACTCTTCCCTCGTTTTGAAGTTTTGGGTTTCGAGCTCATTCTCATCAGGGGTCTACCTGTGGGAATCCTTTGTGTGTGGGCTGAGCATGCACCTTCACTGAGAGTCTGTGTTTGAGGGCTCCCAGCAGGGCAGCCAGCCTGCGGTCACTTTCACGCTAGGTTCAGGGCTGTGTGGGGTTGGACCGTGTAGGTGGCACGCAGTCCAACCCCAGACCGGAAGACGACAGGCCCATCGCTGCGATTTCTCAAGGGGGATTTTTTCTACCCATGGCACAGGCCGAGGTAGATCCAATTTGGGGTCTTCTCCTGCTGGTAGGTAGATCTATTCCCTTGGGGGTTCCTTCAGGGGTGTCCCATATAGTTCTCTGCCTGCCCCGGACCCTGGCCTTGTCTCCTGCCCCTGGTCCCATCCCACCCCAGGTCCCCTGGGGCAGCCCAGTGCAGTCTCCCAGTCTGAAGCACTGTGCGGCCCAGGCTGGCCTGCGTTTCTCCCTTCTCTTCTGGCTCTTGGAGATTTCAGTCCCGCCGCTCCTGGTGTGTTTTGCTAGCCATTTAAAAGAAGCCTCACATTCCATGTGACATTTCCAGCTGTGCAGTAGGAAAGTGCCCAGGACTGGGCCTGACACCACCGACCGAGTCATGGCGATGTAGGAACTGCGAATTTTGATTCCTTTGTCAACGATGATGTAACTTTGCTGAGTGGCTGTGGGTGCGGGTGGGGTTTTTGTGAAAGAGCTAAGTCCCCGTGTTCCACAGTTGGAAATTAATACCTAAAACATGAACAGAAGAAGTGGACAGACGGCAGCGCATGGGCATGCTGGGGGAACAGCAGGGGCAAGGGCCGCAAGCTGGGAGCGTGGCCGCCCCGCTGGGCAAGGGTGGGCGGCCCCCGTCAGGAGGGCAGGGAACGCCTTCTTCCACTTTCTGGAGTTTCTGACTGTTTACACTGCATATTCTTACTGATTTGATTAAAAAGCAGACACAATACAAGAGCTGCCTACCCTTGTTTGACTGCTGATGGGATGGAAAAGGAGGGGCAGGGAGGGTGTGATGGCGGGAGACCCCTCCCTCCGACGGATGCCCTGTTCCAGGAATCGCCAGGCTCTGCCTTCACTTTTTAGGGCAGCTGCCTTGCGTTTCAACATCAATTCAACATTCCTGGGCAGGTGACCGGGTTGGGTGCTGAGAATTTCACGGCTGGATGTACGCCTTCAATGGCCCTCAAGACCTGCTCCATTGATTTAGAACTTATCAATTGGCTTAGTAATCTCTCCGCATGGATTTCTTTTTCCATGCAGATAAACATCAGAGGCCCACAGCAGCTTTCTTGGGAAGGCAGCATTACCAGGGAACGCTCCTTTAGCCCCGAGTGGGAATAATCCGTGTTTACTTGCCGCTGAGTAACTGGGTGGGGCTTCCCTAACAAGCTTGTTCCTCCGGCTCCCTGCCCTCCACCCAGACTCCTAATTAGGCTTCCGAGGAAGCAAAGGCCTCCGCCTCTGGCCTCAGGAGGCTTGAATCTTGACCTCCCTCTGAGGCCTTAACCAGGATGCCTCTAACTGCCCCTGCGTGTGGGCAAACACAGCTATTTCTTGGGGCCTTGGTGGGCAGGGGAAGGCGATGGGGCCCCACCTCTGATAACAACGCCTGAGACCTGGCCTGCTGGGTGTTGCCCAGCCTGCTAAGGTGAATGGAACGCACCTTCCATTGCCTTCCATGGGTCCTTCTTCACCTTGCAGGCTGTTGCAAGGGGGTCTCAGTCTTGGGTCTGGTCTGTTTGCTCCACATCCCAGCGGCCACACGTGCACTGACTTACCAGGCTGGGCACCTCTGGGCTTTCTCCCCTTCACTCTCCTTGAGGCCGGCTCCCTCTGTCACCCACCATCCTTCATAGAGGGACCGAGAAGGCAGTGGCCTTTGGTGGCAATGCCCTCCATGAACAAGATGACAGGAAACGACCCATGCTGCAGGGTGGAAATGTGGTCCAGCGCCAGAAACATCAATCGACACACTGTGGAAGCGATGGATGAACGAATGAGTGAAAGAATGAATGCTTCAGTCTGACTCCTTCATGCCACGCAGCTGGGTTCCATGACTTTCCTACGCCTACGAAAGCGATCGGCAAATCGAAACACAGACACCCACCCTGAGAAGCGGGGGCGCACGGGCTGGGTTCCAAGGGAGAGCCGCTCCCCTTGCCGCGTTAGCGGGCCCGGAAGGGAGCCACACGAACGAGCACAGGGGCGGCCATTTGCCTGTGTTACTTCGGGTGCTGGCGGTCGTAGCGCTTGCTTCAGCTGGGGAGCCACTTTCTGAAAACCATGTATTGAGGTGACGGGTACACAATGTAAAATAAGCCATTTTAAGAGCACAGCCCGCGTGACATTCAGTACATTTGCAAAGCTGTGTGAGCCACTCCATCTAAACTCCCTGGCATTGCCGTCCCTCCAAAGTGAAACCCTGCACCCGTTAATCAGCTTTCCCCCTCCCCCTCCCCCCACCCCACGACCTCCGGTGACCATCCGTCTGCCGCATGGATCTGCCTGCTCTGGGCACTCCATACAAATGAGATGGTGCAGTGGGCTACCTATTGCGTGTGTCGCCTCTCACTGAGCAGCGCCTTGGAGGGCCACCCATGCTGTAGCAGGCACCAGTGCGGCCTCCCTTTTCATGGCTGAATACTGTTCCCCTGGGTGGCTGGACCACGTGCGTCTATCTGTTCGTGTCCTGGTGGGCGTTTGGGTGTTTCCACTTTCGGCTGTCGGGAGCAGTGCTGCTGTGAGCGCGGTCTGCGTGGCCTCGCAGGAGTCCCTGGTGGCAGTCCCTTTGGGCACATGCCGCCAGCAGGTTTTTATAGTTCACGAAACTTTGCACTCCATCCATTTTCGGGTTTCATGACTTGTCCAAGGGCAGGAGGTCAGAAACTGCTGTACTCAAAGTTCCGTGTTTTAAATGTTAATCTCGACCAAAACACCCTCCTGGTAACAGCCAAAATAATGTCTGACTGAAAGCCTGGGCGCCAAGGCCCAGCCACAGTGACACCTACAGCTAACCATCACCTTGTCCTTCCCCGATTGGCAGCCCTGGGTGCTGGGGGCTGCAGGTCACTGAAGTTACTCGACCCAGCGTCACAGTGAGTCCCCCCTGTAGTTGGATGAGTGTTATTGTCCCCACTCAGAATCCAGGTAAATTCTGGGGACCAAGGGGCCCTGTGGGTGCCGGGTCATGCCTCTGATCCAGGGAGGAGGTGCTGGGAGGGAAGGAGTTAACGCAGCACTGAGCTGGCCAGTCGCCAGAGCTGCTCTACTTATCCGGGCACATTTTTCCTTCATTTATCAAAGCCAGTGGTGGCCTGTCAGGACCTGCCACAGGAAATTGTCACCTGGGCCGACCTGAAGGTGGCCTTCCTGGGTCGGGAGGCCTCCACCTTACAGGTGGCCTCCTTATTGCCTTCACAGCTGGCCTCTCCCTCCACTTTCAGCCCAGGGGAAGGGCTGTGTTCCCACTGTCCCTGGATGGAAGTTTCCAGGTTTGCTTGGGCCAGGGCCCATGTGCCCTGACCTTCTTCTTAATGCTGAGCCAATGTCACCACTCCCAGGGGATTAGGAAGAGGTGGGCATCCCGTCTGTGTTCGCCAAAGAGCGGGGGCAGCCGGGGGACTTGGTCCCTGCCTTCCTCCTGCACATGAACAGAGGCCTTGGTGTCGGGGACCTGGCATTCAGGACAGCCCGTAATGGCGAGGGTTAAACTTTGCCTCTGCCACCCCCTTTCCCACACCGGCCTTTCCCTTTCCTGCTTCTACCTCTGACACAGTGTCCCCCCAGCCACCTGCAATGTCCCTCAGCCTCCCCCAACCCTGCCTCTCTGCCCCCTAACTGCCTCTAGAACTTACCTTTTGCTCTCTGTCCTTCCCACCAGGCCTCAGCCCACAGTCAGCCACCTCTCTAGAGCATTTCCTGGGGTACCCCTGACCTTCACCCCCAACCTTTACATCCTTTAGTTGACAGGGGAGACCTCCAGGCTCTGCTCTGGGCCTCACTGGCCTTCTGGCCTCCAGCCCTCAGGGAGGGGCACGCCTGGTCCTTCCTGGAGGGGCTATTGCCTCCACTTTGTCTCTGTAATTCCCTTTCAGGGCTCAAGGCTCGCCATCCTGGGCTGCACACCCCCCACCCCCTGCCCTGGGTGTACAGCCTGACCTTCCCAAGAGGTGGGGCCTCTCATCGCCTGCACCCCTCCCCCATCAGAATAGCACCCGACTAATGTGGATGAGAGCGTGGGGTGGGTGCCAGCGCTGGGAGGGCCCCAGCACCCCACTTTACAGGTGGTGCAACTGAGGCCTCAGGGTGGAAAGGCTGAGGCCCAAGATCAAGACTGTCTTCTGGAAGAGCCAGGGGTGGAGCTCAGGCCACCTGCCACCTGCCACCTGCCAGCCGTCACTCTCAGATGGCGTCGTCCACGTCTGGCTGCCGGTGCGTCTTGTGCGCCTGGCAGGCGTGTGCGAGCAGCAGGGGTACAGTATTGCCAGTCCTTCCTGACGGAGGCTGCAAGGGCGCCGGGTGCCGTGGGCTCGTTGGAGCTGCCTGCAGCTTCGGCGAGCAAAATACGGGACAGGGAAGAGCGCAGGACGCCCAGTCACTCTGGAGTGTCGCACAAACACGGAAGGAGCTCTTCGGTGTCAGTGTGCCCCAAACACTGCGCAAGACGTACTTACACTGAAACGTTCTCCGTGATGCTGCTTATTAACTTTTTAATTAAAATTTAAATTCTTAATATTTTTGAATTGAAAGATTTCTCAATTAAAAACATTTTTATTAAAATTTCTCTCCTGAAATTTTTATTAAAAGTTATGTGTAATTTTTTACTATATCCTAAACATTGTATGGGACTTTTAAAAGTTTATGAATGATTTATGAATATTTATCATTTATGCTTGTACTTTCTTATTTATACAATAAATACTACACTAAAAATTGTTTCTTGTTCATTTGAAATTCACTTTTAACTGGGCGCCCTGTATTTTATCCGGCAATTTTACTTACATAACATCTTCCTAGCAAGGCTTGGTTATTTGAAAAGCATAAAGCTTGGGTTTTCAATGCTCCAGAATTTGAATTTTTTCCCAGGTGAGCTTACTCCGTAGGTTTTACTGAACCTGCAAATATCGTGACCGCATTAGCACGGAGGGGGCATTGCCTGCACGACAAAGAGAGCGTGCTTTGTCCTTCGTAACACTGGACAGACAGCGAGCGGAAACGGCTCTCCTCAAAATGGGAGGTCCCTTGTCTCTTGTCACGGGTCACACGGGGTAAGGACTTTGGGGGTGCTGACGGCATCCCTATCTGAGCACTGGGCCGGGGATACCATGGGAAAAACTGGGGAGGCGAGTCAGATCCTCCCACCCCAAGTCCCTGTGAGGCTACTGGATGGAGGGGTGGGGGGGCCTCTGCAAGTGGCTAAACCCCTGATGGAGGGTGTCGGGCGGGGGAGCCCACCCCCACCCCCACAGAGGGGCTGACAGGGTTCCCTGGTGTCTGGTGGGAAGTGTGCGGGCAACGTCAGCACTGCTGTGGACACTCGGCCCCCCACAGCCATCGGTGTCTGCTTCCTGTCCTGCTGACACTTCGGCTTTTTCCTTCTTGTAGCGTGAATTAACCCTGAGGTTAACTCAGGACACCAGCCAAGCCCTCTAAGAGGCTCCAGGCCTCCAGCCCTCTCTTCCCTCAGCAACCAGCCCCTCGAAAGCAACCAGGCTCTCACTCCCATGCCCGAAGACCCCCCTGGCCCTTCAGTGGCCTCTTTGCCCCCATGAAGGCCCCTCCCCATAGCTAGTCTTTGGCCCTATTTTGGGTCACCATCCTTGACCTTCATCCCAGCCCCTGAGAGTCCAATGGCCCTTCTTGCACATCTGTCCCTCTTCTTCTGGGACATCCTGCCAGGCCCGCAGCCCAGCCCTCCTCCTCCTCACTCGTTCCCTGTGCTTTCTGCAGCCAGCCTTCCCGCCCCACACCCAGGCATGCGTCCCGCCCTGGACCCCGTAGGAGGATGCACTTCCTCAGCGACTGCACTTTCCCAGGTGCAATTAGAGCAGCCAGTGAGGCGTTTCCCAGACAGCGCCCCCCCAGCCACCCAAGAATTCCATAATAAGTGCCACCTCCCCGTCTGGAGAAAAGTCTTGCTCTTTCTAGCAGAAGCCAGGGAGATGGATGTCATCAATGGTGGGAGCTGGAGGTGGTGAGGAGGGGGGAGTGCGTGGGCAAGGACAGGCACTGGGGTGGGAGTCAGGGCAGGGACTTTAACCCACACTTCTCAGGACAGCCTTCTGGGTAGTGGGCTTCTACACTGGCTGAGAAATGGGAAGGAAGGATGGTGTGTGTGTGTGTGGGGGGGGGTGCTTTCTGAAATTCTAACCTTCCCGAACTCTGAACACCAATCAGATTCCTTTGGGCTCTGCGTGGCACCCTGCCTACACGGGAAGTGGAGGAAGGGCGGCAGCTGCTTTCTTCCCTGTTACATCCCCCATCCCGGAGCAAAGGTGCACCTGTGAGCATTCTCAGCAGGTGATCTGAATGAGGGTGGATGCAAGGTGGGCTGGGCAGGACCCTAACAGCCCCCACCCCATGTGTCCTGCCCCATGTGTCCCGCCCCTGGTGCGCACATGCCTTCTCCCAGCTGTCCAAACAACGAACTACTCTTGGTGCTGCCGAAGGCGATTTTGCGGGTGTAATTAAAGTCCCAAATCAGCGGACCCTGAGCTGAGATGACCCAGGTGGGCCTGGCCTAATCACGTGAAACCTCCAGTTGTGGGTCTGGCGTCAGAGGAAGAGGAAGTCAGGGATTTGAAGTGCGAGAGGGATCAACCTGAGGCAGGGTGGTTCTCCACTGCTAGGGCTGACCATGGGGGACCAGGGGGCACAGAACCTGGGGGATGGTGTGGAACTGAGAGTGGCCCTCGGCTGGCAGCCAGCTAAGAAAAGGAGTCCTCGGTCCTACAGCTGCAGGGGCTGGGTGAGCTTGGAAGCGGATTCTTCTTCAGAACCTCCAGGTAAGAAGCCGGTCAGGCTGCACAACAGTGCGTGCGTAAGTGAGCATTTTAGGCTTTTATGATTGTGGTAATTTATTACCTACCAACAGAAAAGGAGTCCAGATGTCTGTGATTTGGGGTCTTTTTGAAGCAATCTGAAGAGAGAGCGAGAGCGAGAGAGAGAGAGAGAGAGAGAGAATGCGAGAGAATCATTGATTGGTTGCCTACTCTATACGACCTCGCTGGGAATGGAGCCTGCAACCTAGGTATGTGTCCTGACTGGGGACTGAACCTGCAACCCTTTAGTGTATGGGACGATACTCCAATTAACTGAGCCACCTGGCCAGGGGCTACCTGATTATTTTCAAAATCATTGGTAGTTTCTCTAAAGAAGATGTAGAAATGGCAAATAAGCACATAAAAAGTTGCTGAAGGTGTTAGTGAGAAGGGAAATGCAAGTCAAAACCACAATGAGTGTCATCGCCCACCTATCAGAACAGCTGGCGTGCTGGTGGGAGCACCTGGGGCACGAGCCCACGGCTGGTGGCAATGGGGCGCCACCTGGCAGATCCACAAATGACCAAACATACAGTCCCCATGTGACCCACCATTTCACCCCAGGTATGTGCCCGAGAGAAATGCAAGCCTGTGTCCTCACCACAGCGTGCACCAATGTCCACAGCAGCACAGTCCATAACAGGCAAGAGGTGGGGACAGCCCCAAGGTCCTGAGGGGATAATGTGGCCTGTGGGAACCATGCAGCGTAGTAGCCACAGACAGGACCTGGGGTGGGGTCACGTGCGACAACCTGGGTGTGCTGCGGAACGTGGTGCCAAGCGGAGGAAGCCAGCCTCAAACGGCCACGCAGTATGTGATTCCACTCACATGAGACGTGCAGGACGGGCCGACCTCAGACACAGGAAGTCGATTCTCGGACATCAGGGGCGACGCACAGGACCTGCGGGGTGACAGCTGAAAGGTAGGGGCTTTCTTTCTGAGGTGACAAAAATGTTCTAACTCTGACTGGTCATAGCTGCCCGTCCTGCATACACTAAGCACCACTGAATGCAGCAGAAACCACTGGACCGCACACCCGAAGTGGGTGACTTGTATGGTACGTGAGCTCTGTCTCTATAAAACCGATACTAGAAAATTGCTGCTGCCTGGTGCCCAGTCCCCAGTGTCTTGTCCGCCCCTCCCTGGTGTGAGCCCGGTGCATGTTCCTGGTGAACCAGACAGATGCCATCTGCCTAGATAGGAAGTGCTGGAGGAGGCCCACCCCGTCCCCACAGCGCGCGACCCCTTCGCATGTCCCTGAGGTGTGGGTACCCACCCCTCCACCCCCACCAGCTGCCCCTCAACTGACAATTGCGCAAACAGGCTGTGGCAGCCTCTGGAACCTGGTGCTCCTGATTCTGTCCTCACATGGAGGGGTGACATTCAGATTTCCAAGCCCCCGGGAAATGTTAACTGTCATTTTCTGAGGGCTGTGTAAGACAGAGGCCATCACCTTTGTGAGCTGTGGCCACAGCCAAGCCCCGGAGATGTCTGCACACATTCTAGGGAATGGTCCTTAGAAGCACCACGGGGAAGAGGCTGAGCGGGACACCGTAGGGGCGAGCCAGGATGCCAACCCCCGCCTCTGGTGCTGACCTTCTGGCCCCTCTGCCCATGGTTTCTGGCCACAGAGGGACACCCCTAACCAGCTGCGGGCGCTTTTCCTATAGATCTCCGAGGGGGCGGTGAGCAGGCAGCTGCGTGGTGCTGTGCGGAGGCCGGGGGTGCAGTCTGGTAACAGCTGTGTGATGCTGGGCCTCACCCCCGCCCCCACGGACCAGCGGGCCTGGAGCTCCGTTCTCTGACTCGGAGTGCTGCGTTGCACAGTGGCTCCCAAGAGATTCGTCCCAGCCTTAAGCCCCAGTGTCTGTGAATGGGGCCTGTTTGGAATTCTGTCTTTGCAGACGGAATCAGTTTAAGGATACTGGGATGAGATCGCACCCCGAACCCGGTGACTGGTGTCCTTGTGGGAGGCAGGTGGAGGCCAGCAGCCAGCAGAGGAGCAGGGAGACCGTCAAGCAGGAGGAACGTCCTGGGGAGATGGATGCAGGGATTGGGGCAACACGCCTACAGGCCAAGGAACACCGCGGAGTGCCAGGAGCTGCCAGGAGCTGCCAGGAGCTGTGTGAGGGTCCCGGAACAGATCCCCCTCAGAGCCTCCAGGAGCCAACCCCATGGCCTTGACCTCAGACTTCTGGCCTCCAGACAGTGAGAGAATGCGCGTCTGTGTTTAAGCACCCAGCCCAGCAAACTTGTACTCCCAAACGACAGGGGAAGATATTCACATTTTCCAGGTGATGACTGGGTTCCCCTCCCCCCACCCCCACATAGCGCGTTTCAAAGTACAGGCCACCTGCGTGGTGTTGGGGGAGTGTCCCCAAAAGGAGCCGCTCACACATTGAGTCTTTCCACAGTGCCAGGTTTATTAGGGGAGCCCCCGCCCAGTACGCCAATAGAGTCACATGCAGATTACCCACAAAAGAGGGACTTACACAGCGTAAACATGCAGGATGAGCACCTGGCTCAAATCCCGCCTCTGTTGGTGACCGTAGGTGGAGAGGTGGGCGTTGGTCTCGAGCCAGGTGGACACAGGGGCAGGGGGGTCGGGCAGTGGAAGTCCCCTGGGGGCCTGTGTGCGACCTGTGGTGAGGCCAGGCTTGAGTGTGGGGTGGTCCGGGCTCTGAGTTCCTCCAGCCCCCCAGGGTGGAGGTCCCACTCCTGTGGGCATCCAGATGGAGTCCTTACCCAGTGTCCAGACTTGTGGTTTTGGGCTTCCCAGGCCCCTCCTGAGGGTGTTTGCTCAGTTTTGACATGGCCCCGGACACGTGTCAGGGCTGACAGGGACTCCACGGGTTGTTCACGGTGTCCAAGAAGCCTGCCGTGCTCTTGCTCTTTACCAAGGGGCTCCCCGGTGGGAAGGGGCATGAGTGGGGCCTGATTCCCAGAGTGGGTCTTAGAGGCAGACCTTGGGGAGCGGTGTCGGTGCCCACCTTCAGGCTGCGCAAGGCCTTCCTGGGCTTCTGAGTCCCCACTATAAATCCAGACAATCAGAGCAGGGGCCTGCAGGGCCTGTCTGCCTCTCAGACCGGATCCCCTGTGCCCAGAGGCCGCCTTGCGAGGGGAGAGCCTGGGGAAGCTGAGAGGAGGGAAGCGGGAGCCAGCAGGAGGAGGGCTGGGCCAAGTGCACACGGGGGACAAGAGAGTTAGAGGAAGCGGCTGGCTTCCTGAGGCTGCCGAACCACGTTATCACGGTAGTGGCTTAAAACCACAGCATTTACCGTCTTACAGGTCCGGTCAGAAGTCTGCAATGGGCCTCGCAGGGGTACATACGGGGAGTCAGCATGGCTGGCTCCTCCTGGGGGCTTCTGAGGATGAATTCTTCCCTCGGGTTTCCCAACTTGAGGGGCCTCACCTGCTCCTTTCCGTCCTAAAGCCACTAACCGCATCAGTCACTCCAACCTCTGCTTTCCTCGTGCTGGGGGGACTTCTCCTCTGACTCTCCCTGGCCCTCTTGTAAGGACCCTGGGGTGACATCGGCCCCCCAGGGCCACTGTGGCATAATCCCTCCAGCTGAAGGTCCCTACCTGAACCACAGCTGCAGGTCCCTGTTGCCACTGAAGTGGGATACACAGGGTCCAAGGTTGAGGACATCATCATCCCAGGGGCCCTCGCTCTGCCTGCCACCCATGAGCAGAGAAATGGCAGGTGCTTGATGAACCCATGCTGAGCAGCACAGTAAGTGGCTGGATGGACAGGTAACAAGGGTGGGGCGAGCAGGTCACTCATTCTGTGGGAGCCTCGTAAGTGCCTCTACTCCCGGCCTGCTGTGTTGCCCAGAGCCAGCAGGTCTAAGAGTTATAGAAATGGAACCCGTTTTGTGTACCTCTGGCACTGTTGCCCAGGTGCAGTCACACAGTGGGGGGCAGCAGGGTGCAGGCTTCCCCTCGGGTGCCACCGTGTGCTCCTGGGAGTGCTGACCAGCTGATCAGCGTCACCTCTGACCCCTGGGCCTCCAGCCAAGTGTGCCTGCAGGCTAGGCTCTCCTGCTGAGACGTACCCGGGAGACAAAGGAAAAGAGCTGTGAAGACAAGGAAGGTGGCCCTGGGCAGGCCCGTGGCCCTGCTACTGGGGGAAAGGTCAGTGGCTAGACTGTGGTGTGCAAACGATAATAATCAGGTGTTAAAGAGAAGGGCCCTGAGTTTGCCTCCCTGCTCCGCCCCCAGGACTGAACCTTTGATCCCATGGAAAGCCGTGCCTCCACTGCAGCTGTCCTGGTCTCCATGGCAACCAGGACTTATTTCACAAACAGAAGGTTCTGGACCCATGGGAACTGGAGGATGAGGACATTTCAAGGGACAAAGTTTTCATTTATAGCACCTTGGTCTGAAGGTGTCAGGTGAGGTCTCAAGGCCAAATTCTACCCTGAATGCCTAAGTGCAGAGAGCAAGAACACGTAGTCTGGCCTCCTGACCTTTTGCCAATAAGCAGAATGACTGGTCACAGGTGCTATGGTTAGGATGCTTTTGGACACAAATAATAGAATTGCTGTCTCTCAGGGGCTAAAGCAATACTTTCAATTTCCTCATGAAATCTGGAAGCTGGGCATCAAGTTGGTGAGCTTTTCTTGGCTTTCCCCACAGTGGCAGAATGGCTGCAGGGGCTCCAGGCATCACACCCTTTCAGGACAACATCCAATGCAGGAAGAAGGGGCAGGCAGCAAAGGGGCTTCCCTCATCACAGCTCTTGAATCACAGAATCCTACGTTGTCCAGACCCTCAGCAACTTCACCTTACTTCTTATTGGCCAGGCTGAGTCCCATAGCCACCCCTGAACACCATCTCCCAGACAGAGGGAAGGGCATTACCAGGGGCCAAGAGCCCAAATACCCTCCACCCACACATTCCAAAAAGACAGAATGAGGCCCGTGAGGTCAGGGTAAAGCTTGGGGAGCACTTCATCCTTCTGCCTTCCAGGCCCGGCCAGTGCCTGCCTTGCCCCAGCTCAGCCCCAGCTAGCTGACTGGGCAGCCTGGGAGATGCAGGAGGGCTGGCTTTCCATGTGCCGGGCTGTCCATCAGCCAAGACTTCTATTCCAGGCCCAGTGACCTGCTGCCTCCACCTGGAACTTGACCCAGCCAGAGAGATGCTAGACTGAGGTCAGATGTGAACTCCTTCCAGACAAATCACAGAAAGGTGTCAGCTCTCCTTCACTTAACACTCTTCGCTCTGCAGGTTGGTACTGCGGAGATTTTGTGCCCTAACTTTGCATTTTAATGCCCTGTGTTCTGTCTGCCCAGCACGTTTTATTGACACGAACCACAGAAATGAACCAGGCGGGTCGGGAGTAGACAGGGCTTCTCCGTCTTCCCACAGCTCTCCCCTCCTTTTTCTCTCCTCTACTGCTCTATTAGGAACTGGGAAGTGCTGAGGGTTGACTAATGTGCCCCCCACAAAAAAAGATATGTTAGGGTTCTGACCCTTGGAACCTCAGGATGTGACCTTATTTGGAGACAGAGTCTGTACACAGGTGATCAAATGAAAACCAAGTCAGAAGGGTGGTCCTAACCCGATGTGACTGGCATTCTCTCGCAAAGGGGAAGTCTGGACAGAGACCTGCACAGGGGGACGCAGTGGGAAGACATAGGAGATATGGCTCCAGGGGCCTGCAGTCATATCTGTAAGCCACAGGATGTGATGAGGACCCCTGGGACCCTCCCCTAAAGGTGTCAGGGAGCGCCCAGCCCGCCAGCACCTGGTTTGGGCGCCCCAGTCCCTGGAGCTGCGAGAGAATGCGTGTGTGCCCTTCCAGCTCCCCCTTGGCGGTGCCTTCCTCAATAAGGGGGCGTGGGAACCGAAGACGGGGAGTTAACCCCCCAGGCGCGGGGGCTAGAAATGCTTTTTCAAACACCACCTTGAAAAAGGGGAATACTATACCCAATTATCTGTTCTAGTTCACGAGACAGTTGCACACCAGCCCAAATTTTGAGAAACTGGGTATATTTTCAGGACTCAAAAGGTTTGCTTGCTGAGAATTTGTCTGACCAATAAGGAATCCCTTTGTAGGCCACGTTCACAGACACACTTTGTCTGTAATGTCACTGACTTGGTTTTCTCAGAAACAAGAAATACATGAATTTCAACGTTACAGTGTTTTCAAACAGGCGTGAGGGCAGCTCCTCTCCTGGGGCTGAGCGTGACCACGGCGGTGGCCCACCTGCGGGGGCGAGTGCTTGGAAACCATGCTGGCAAGTCCAGCAGCCGCCCCCTGCCCTCTGAGCGTGTCCCTCTGCCCGAGGGGAAGTCAGCGATTCATTGTCAACCTGCGTTCATGCCTGCTGTGCAAAAAGGGATGGTGTTGATTCTGGCTGCAGGCTGGAACTATTTTTAGCAGCTGGACTGGCCAGCAGGAGCTCCCGGAGCTGATTCCATGTGGGTTGGGGGAGGCGCCAAGCCTCCCCTGGAAGTCTCCGGTGAGGAAACAGCACCCACTCTGCAGCTGGCACCTTCCTTGGCAGCGGGAACCCGTGTGAATGTTTCCTGTGTGGGCTGAGTCATCCCCCTCTAACTGTGCTTGGGAAACACCTGGAAGGGTGCTGTCGTGGGGCGTGAACAGGGGCGGGTTCTGCAGGGTTAGTGGCTAGAACCTTCTTCTGTTCTATCTGGTGCTGGGCTCTGACCCCCTAGGAGGCCTTGTTGGGGCCTGGACTCTGTCCTCGGCCAGGGCTGAGGGGCTGAAGGAAGTACGTTGGAATCCTGGCTTTGCCACGCCCCACTACACATAGAGAGGACGTCACAGCTCCTTCTGGGGGCCTTGTGAAATGGACACATGTCACTCAGCCCACGAGAAAGTGGCCGACCAGCCTGCCCCTTAATGCTGGTGGTTGGGGTGCCCTGGCTGGCATCAGACTCTGAGGGCAGGGCTGGCACTGTCCCCAGGCCTGGAGCTCAGTGGCCCTCCCTTGGGACAGCTGCCCTTTTCCAGTGGGTGTGGACCCACAGTGGCCTGCCCTCCTCCCTCTCGTCCTAGGCCGGAGAAGACCTGCATCCACCTCTCAGAGTGGTAGAGGGAGCAGCCCTCTGCAAAGGAACCTGAGTGCCAAGTCCAATCTGATAACCAGTTCCCAGAGTCTTCATCAGGGAGGACATTGTCCCAACCCACCTGAAGGTCACAGACTACCTGTACTGCAGGGCTCCCAACCATCAGGCTTGAGGTCTGTCAACATGTGCCACTTGGGGAGAGGCTTGGGGGACGAGTCCCCTCGGCAAATGGCCCGCAGAGCTTCTCAGGGCCTTGACTCTGCTCTCGTGCCCAGGGCTCCACACACGGGGACGTGGGTGCAGCACTTCCCAGGCGTGCTCGACTTCAGCTCATGTTTAAAAGGCAAGTTTATTGAACATGATTGACATACAGTAAAACTCCTTCTTTTTAGTGTACAGTCCTGTGAGTTTTGACACAGGCGCAGATCTGTGTACCGACTGTCACAATCGAGTCATAGGACACATATATCTATCACCCCGGTCTGCGCCCCATCACCCTTTGGGGTCAGTGTCCTCCCACCCCAGCCCTGGTAGCCACCGCTTTGCCTTCTCCAGAATGTCAGCGCGTCGGAATTACACAGATGTAGCTCTCTGCGGCCGGCTTCCTTCACTCAGCGGGATGCACCAGAGCTCACCCATGTTGCTGCGTGTGTCCTAGCATGTTCCTTCTTATTGTTGAGTGACGTCCACTGTTGGTGTCATAAGAGTTTGTTTATTCATCTACCAGGTGATGGACATTTGAGCTGTCTTCTGTCTGGGGTGATTATGAATAAGACTGCCATAACTATTTGTATGCAAGTTTGGGTGTAAACATTAGTTTTCACTTCTTGGGGAAATTGCTGGATCCTTTGATAAATGTTTGTTTACCTTTGTAACAAACTGTCTACCTGTTTTCCAAAGTGGCTGCCCAGTGATTGATGCAAGCTTCATGGGTCTGCATCCTCACCAGTACTTGGCATTGTGAGATTATTACTGTCGTTGTTATTATTTTAGCCACTCTAGTGGATGCGTAGCGGTATCTTATTGTAGTTTTAATTTGCATTCCTCTGATGATTAATTATCTAGTATATTTCCCTGGCTTCTGTGCTTTCCATCTGTCATTTCCAGCAATCCTTCCTTTGTTTCCCGCTGTGGGAATATATCATGGGAAATGCTTTCTTGACCCAGTCTCTTCATTTTAAGGATGAAGTCTCTTTTCCTTCATAGCTATGTAGCAAGAGGAGGGATAAAACCCAAAGCAACTAGGCAAGATTTCTCCTCCCCTCAACTCAAACTATGAAATGCCCCCATCCCTAAGGAAATAAGTTAACTCAATGGTCCTTGGCCTTTCCTGGGACTTCAGGTTAAAACTGGTAGGTTGAATATATTCACTATTTCTCCTTTAAAACATCCTTTAAAATGCCAGCACTGGAAGGTAAAAAGTCCACCCATAAGAACAAAGGGAAGGAGACAGCAACAGGTAAGAGGTGTCCACAAAAATGTGGATGGACAGGTCTAACCGCCTGTGACAGACAATGCTAGTGGCGTCCCCAACTTCCTTTCTCCCTTCTTCCTTGCTGACATATCCCAGTTCGGTTGGGGCAGCAATGTTCCCAGGTAACATGTTTCCCAGCACCTCTTGTCCTTAAAGATGTCCTCACGATCCCGTGTAAGTGGAAGTCTGCTGGAGACCATGGAAAATACAGCTCCTAATGTTGGAGCCACTCCTTCTTCCTCATCATTTCTTTCTTCCCCTTCTTTTATCTATTGTCAAATTTTGAAATTTAAAAACACTGGGGCTTGAAAAGAAGACCCTAAATATTTATAGAAGAAAAACAACAGGATAAATTCAAAGGATCAGAAATGCCTTCAAAATTCTAAAAAAATAAAAAGTTTTATCTGGTATTCTTTATCTATACAAACCAACAATAAATGGGTAGAATAAAGATGTTTGAAGATATGTGAGACTTAAAAATTGTATCTCACATGCATCTTTTCTCAAAAAGTTAGCGGGGGATATGCTTTACTCGAGCAAGGAAATAAACCCGGAAAGAAAAAGGCATATAAGTACATGGAAAAAGGAGGCAACGGTTAACTCCAGGAAAAACAAAAAGTTGCACAAGAAAGGAAAGACAATCTTAGCACCCTAAGTGGCTTAATTGCAAGAACATTTAGGGAGTCATAACGATGTCAACATTAATCATTGATTTGGCCAAAGACTGTGATGTAACTAAATTGTGAAGATGGTGGGTCAGGTGAAAGAGGTTGAGAGTGGGGGTTGTGATGTAAGTGAGATTTAAAAAAAAAAAAACAGAAATTATAGGATAATTATGTTTGTTAAAATGTGGAGGGGACCACTAAAACTCAAGAGACTTGAAAGGAGGTAACTGCAGGGAGAGGGAATTGGAGGTGGGAAGGGGAAACTAACAACCTCTGTTTACCGTGAGCCTTGCCATGTTGTTTGACTTTTTGAACAATGTTATAACATTCAATCGAAAAAGGAAGGAATAATAGCCTGAAAGTTTTGCTCCTTCTTCTCTGGAGAAAATCAGCACAAGCATGTGGGTATTGCTGCGGAGTTGACTTTAGAAACCCACGCCCAGTGTGTGGCCTCTGGGACACGGCCTGAGGTTCTTGTTTTTTTGCTGTGTCCGGTGGCTCCACCGGCCCTGGTCACTGAGCAGGCTCAAGTCTGAGCACCGGCATACGTGACTAAGTCAGAGTCATCCCCTGCCTTCGGCAGGTTTATGAGCGGGTACAGCTGGATTTATTGCTGCACGGCCAGCCACCAATTAACAAGTGAGAGGTTCCAACAGGTAGGACTGGTGATGCAGACGGTGGGGGAAATGGAGACTGTTCAGCGACTCTGTTCTCCTTTCCCTACTGTCTTCTGTAGACTCTTGTTTTCTTTCCCGGGGGCGACCCGAATGTTGGCATTTACGCAGCAAAGGAGCTTAGGTGCTTTCTCCCGTCATAGGATGGGTCTGGCTTGTCATTTCCTGTCTGTTCAGATACTGCCAGGCCTCCTTTGGGTGCTGGATGGGGTGTTCTCTTGCAGCCAGGCCCCCGGAGAGATTCCTCAGGGTCCCGCCCGCCCCAGGGGAGAGTGTGGAAGGGAAGGGTGGCCTGCTCTCAGGCAGACTCACCCCTGCGCTCAGACCACATGTCCCACCTGATTTTATGTCCAACTCCAGGAAACTGGAACGGAGCTGTTTCCCCCCGCCTCGGTATACTGTGGCTGTCAGAACAAATTCTACACCCTGGGGCTTCTGCAGCAGAAGTGCTGCACTCTCACGGTTCTGGAGGCCAGAAATCTGAAATCAAGGTGCTGGTGGGCCCCTGATCCTCCTGAAGGCCCTGGGGAGACCTTTCCATGCCTTTTCCTGAGCATCTGCTGGCTGCTGGCACTCCTTGGCTTGGAGATGGCTTCCTGCCCCTCTGTCCCTGTCTTCACACGGCCTTCTGCCTGTGTATCTCCCCCGTTGTCCTGCCTCTGTGTGTGTGCCTGTGTCTGGATTTTCTTTTCTGTTTACAGAGACCAGTCACATTGGATTTGGGGCCCACAATAAACCTTACCTGGATGACATCCGCCACGAACCTTCTTCCCAATAAGGCCACACTCAAGGGTTCTGAAGGAGGTCAGCAGGTAGACATATTTTTCAGGGGGGACACAATTTACTACACTCCTCACTGGTTCCACCCTCACGCTGCCAGGATGTCCACACCCTGAAAACCTTCTTCCTTCAACGGGCTGTCCCCAGAAGCTATACACCTGTCATTGTCTCTCTCCTCTTGTCACCAAACTTGAAAAAGTCCTTTTCTTTTCCGCTTTCCCATCCACACCATCCACCCAAACCATGCTCTCTTGAAGGACCCTGAGTGCTTTTCCCCCTGTCTGGTTCTCACGTGCTACGCCTCCGACACAGTTGTCAAGTCAGAGCTCTCCTCCCGGCTTCGCTCAGGCTCCTGCGCTCCGCGGCGGGGCCACGCCTGGCGCATGGTTTGTGCTCCATGACGGCCCAGCCCTCCTGCTGATGGCCTTCTCCTCGAGGGCAGGCAGCTCTGTGTCCTCTGTAGTGCTTGGCCAGGCACGGGACAGACCGCAGACCACCTGGCCTAAGTCACCCCAGTGCTTCCAGAGCCATTATTTGGGGGAGGGGCTCCCCTTGGGTCAGAGGGTGGCTCCGTTCTCAAAGGAATGCTGCACTTCCCAGCCAGCGGGCACTCAATACTTGCCTGCTGAGCCAATTCAGACCTCGCAGAGTTAGGTGAGCAAAAAATGAGCGAGCACCCTGAGCTGGTGCTGGGACAGGTGAGTGTCCTGTGAAGAGTCGCCCCCAAGGGGGCAGGGGACTGCGGGGTTCTTCCCACAAGGCAGGTCTGCCCTGGGCACAGCCTATGCCCCGTGTAACTTGTGGATGAAATGGTAGGAAACACGGCAGAACAGGCCAGTGTGCCTCCTGGAGGCTGACGCATGGGGTGTGGTGCCAGCAGGCTGTGGACCAGCCTGGTGATCCAGACGCACTCAGCTTCCTGCAGACCTGCCCGACTGGTCCCCACACCTTCTTGAGCATCCCCCAGGAGGTGGCCATGGGTGGCGACATGGCAAGTCCTGTTGGCTGCTGTGTGTTCTGGGCACTGAAGCCACCCTCTGCAGAAGCCATCTCTGCATCACTGTCATGTGACCCCCATGGTAGCCCACGGGGAAGGAATCCTCCCCATTTTATAGGTGATGGCACTGGGGCAATCTCTTGGCTCACTATTACTATGGAGCGTTCCCAGGACCTGATCCCAGAATGGCAACCACTGGGGCTCCTGCTGTGCAGAGAATGGGTGCCTTGAAGGTGCTGAAGGACCCAAGGGTGGGGGGTGGTTTTCTCAAGCTGAGGCCCAAGGATGGGGGTAGGGTGAGGGGTGTGGAGCTTGCCTCAGCTCTGCCGACCTGCAGCTGCTAAGGCGCTCTGACCTGCGGGTGCTCCTGTACCCCACCTCCTGCCCGAGGGGCCGAGGGCTTTAGATGTCAAACCCCAAAGACAATGAGAGCTCTATGACTCTCCAGGGCCTTTCATCTTGGCCATTCAGAGGGCGACTCCACCTTGCCAATGTGCTGACCTGATTTTTGTCCCAGGACAAAGCCAGCCCAGCTGGGGGTGGAGGGGAAGGTGGTGGGGAAGGAGGTGGGTGGTGGAGCAGGTATGCATGGCTTTATTGACAGAAAAGTGAGATGATGTCATGGAACAAGTGTCTCCCTCAGCAGGAAATGCAAGTCAGGTGGCATGCCTGAAGGTGAAGGTCGGCCAGCGATCCGCTAAGACAGGCTAACAGAACAACGCCTGGGTCCAAGGCGGCGAGGGAGGCGGGTCAGCAGCTACTGCCCACTGCCCGGGTAGGAGATGGCCCCCCACCCTTCTGTCAGGCATAGACAAGGAAAGTGCAATTCTCTGCAAGGGACAAATGGAAGCCCTGTGGACAGGAACCCCAGGCCCACACACCTTCTCCTCCAGCTCAGAGAAGAAGGAAGTTACCAGAAAAGGAGGAACAAGGAATAAACTCCTCCTCCATGTGTGAAGGGCATTGTCACATTTAGGCAACACCAGTGTATCATGACCTCAGACTTTCCCCTTGGCCCTCTGGTAAGACAAGTAAAATGGGAATTATGGTTTATTTATTTGCAGATGAAGAATTCTAAACATGCAAGAATCGGACCGTTGCTTTGGCTAAGCTGGTCTCCTCAACCCTTCATCCGGGCTCCACTGAGGCTCTGACCTTGGGCAAGTTACTTAAACTCCGAGTTATGCCTCAGTTTCCTCATCAGGTGGGCATGAGGCTTGAAATGTGCAGCGGGCTTTGGTCGGAGCCCCATACACGGTAAGCGCCAAGTTCATACCGGCCATTGAAAGCTCCCTGGTGTTCTTCCTGCCGCGCTGGAGCCGGCAAAGCTACCTAGAAACATGCCTCACATGTCACCTCCTGTTTTGAAATTCATAAAGGAGAACTATTCTCCAAATGGTGCTGCAAAAAGATCAGGTTAGATCCTTCCTACTAACTTAAACCAAAAGTCTGTCTGTGAATGAGATAAATTTTTTTTTTTAATTTAGATTTTTTTATTATTGCTCAAGTACAGTTGTCTCCATTCCCCTCCACCACCACTCCCCTGACCCCAGCCATCCCCACCTCCCACCCTCAATCCCACCCACCCTTGGCTCTGTCTGTGTGTCCTTTATGGCTGCTCCTGAAAAACCCTTCTCCCCCTTCCCCCCATTATTCCCTCCCACCTCCCCTCCAGTTACTGTCAGTTTGATAAATGTAAGAGTCAAATTATTTTTTTTAAATGGAGAGAAAAGTATTTAATTGATCTCAATTCTGGGAACGAATTGTTGGCCTAAACTTACTGGAAGGAATCATAAACCTATGAGTATG